>OMNM01000790.1:0-16834 GCA_900302745.1 Parablennius parvicornis
CATTCTCTCTCTCCTCCTCCCCTCCTCCTCTCCTCCCTCCCTCTCCTCCCTGATCTGTCCGGTCCAGGTGTCACGCTGAGCCGTGAGGATCAAGTGGAGACGATCTCCTCTACTTGCTAACAGCATGTTTATTCTGCAGCCTCTCCGCCATGTCAGCAGCAGGCAATTACAGAGCAGATTACCAGCTCAGATAATGTCATCAGACCGAGCCTTCCACTCTCACACACACTCACACACCCACACACAAAAATAACAACAACAACAACAAAAAGACTGCGGTTCATAAGTTCACCCAGTGACGTGTGCAGAGCTTTCACACCCTCATTCACAGCAGGAGAGGGAAGAAGCGTGAAGTGTGTGTAAGGAAATCTCCATTTCAGTGTGTTGCTGACAGCCGGCGTCACCAGTCATTCTGCACTTTAGGGTTTCACATTCAAAAATACATGATAATCGTATTGAATGTGGAGTGATTACCAACCTCACTTTTGTACTTTGATCTGTATTTTTACACTTTCTGTCGCTCCACCGGATTATTGCTGTTGCGCCACATAAAACGCCACAGAAACATGAGACGGCTGCGTGTTTCTGCCTGCTGCCGTCACACTCTGCTGGTTACCTCAGCCTGCCGCCCGGGAGACGGGGAATGCTTGTCAATCTGACAAGCAGATGCTAAGACACCGTGGAGGAGCGACTCGTGTTTTCTAGATTTTCCACCGCAGTCTATCAAATCATCTACCTGTGTGACCCCCCACCCCACACACACACACACACACACGCACACACTGATACTGATACTCTTACAACGTTTCTTTACGCCTGAAGGTGATTAATACAGTAGTTAGTGTGGGGGTTGGCAAAGTTTGCTCGGATGTGGATTCTGTGGATTCAGATGTGCTTTGTGGTTAAACTGAGGTTATTTCGGCCCCAAAAAAACATCAACGACAATTGTGTTTTTAACTCCTGCAGAAAAAAATCCTGAAAACTCTGTAATCTCATTCTACATAATCTGATGTCTCTTCTGACTGCAGAAGCTTGTTACTGCTCAGCGTGCACGTTTTTCAGCAACGAGGCAGTTCTATGATCTGCTGCATCGCCGATCCCTCGACTTCTGCCTCAAAAAGTAAAAGTACTCTCAGTACAACATGCAGTTTATGAAACTCAGTTGTTATTATTGCGCATTGGAAGGAAACTTACTTTATAAAAGTGACACTTGACTCCCCTGTGCTTGTCAGATCGGCCCACAGTACTAATGTGTATGAAACAAGCATGGATGGAGGAATAACTGATTTTATTTTAATTATTGTTTTGTTGTTTTCCTTAAATGTTTGAGGGAGTAACAACTCTGCATGTTTACGCCACAACTTCTTCAAGTTAAAATGCAAAAATGATTTGTAAGAAACCTTCCCTTCACTGGTTGGTCCTCTCTTCTTTTTTGTTTCCAATGTTTGAGGTTTGCACCTTCTTTCTGTGCCGCCTCGGTCTTTATTTTCAATAGAAGCACACAAGTGAACTTTGGTTTTAGACGTAAGAGGAAATTTCTTTTCACCACAGGTGAAGCTGATTTTACAGTAAATACGTTTGCTTGACGAATGCATATACAATATGTCCTTGTATCACACGTGTTCACTCACTCTTAAAACAAAATGGTGAATTTTCTGTTTCTGTGTTTCAGCTCTTTGATGGACTCGTGGCTTCTCACCTGACGTTGGTTGTTAAACTTCACATCCCCTAAATGACCACAGTCAAGATGTGAATGACGATGTAAAGAGGGAAGTTCAGTTCAGCCGTCACTCTGAAGTAGACGTTCTGAATTAGCCTCCTGCAAGGATCCGTCTGGACTGTTCTCCCTCCCGTTCGCCGGAGGAACCCTGAGAGCTGATTAATGGCGGCGCTCGGCCTCCGAGAGGCGCACAGACGGCGTCTCAGCCGCCGCTAAGTCGTCTCATCGGCTTTCCACAGAGACAAAACCCAGAGGATCCCTCTAAAGCACCGATATCCACTTCAGATACACAACATTAATATCTGCAGCATTATTATCCCGTCCTCACTGAGGGCCGCAATGAAAGTTACTTTTTTTTTTTTGTAAATACTTTCATGTGGTCCCCTCCGGGTACAAGACAGCCTGTGCATGAATATCTAATCATGTGTATTTAAAGAATTCTATTTCCTAAATAAGACATCCTTCAGACCGGCACCACACAATTAAAAATAATAATTCAACAAAGTCACTATTCTGTGGGCACGTAAAGCTCTGTTTACCAGACTGCTCAATGCAGGTTGAACTGGAAAATATACCTATTTGTTCATCTTTTTTTAAACATTAAAACACACAATCAAACAAAGGCCTGCCGGTTGAAGACATGTTGGAGCTTCCTGACTCAGTCGGAAGGGGAACAAAACATCAACGTATTGTTTGCAGCCGTGCGGTGACATTTCCGGGGCCCTCAAGGGGCTTCAGCAGACTGTGAACTGCACCTGAACTGCAGCATGGAACACACTCAGAGAAAGGTTCCAGTTATTCAAACAGAGCTAGTTTTTTTTCGTGTGTTTTGATATCCTATGCTTCTCTATTTTTCTGATATTAAATCTGTAAATTTCTCATGGGGCGAGCTACACAGCCATTTTGAAGTGACTGGTAGGTGCTGTATTTCCCGACCATAAGTCAGTTTTTAGGGGCCTCAGCCTGGAAGGCAGGGACCGTATTGTTTTTTTTGCTGTGTTTATTGTTTCTTTTTCCACCTTGCGAGTGACTCAAACACAAATTTAACCCTCTAAACATCCTCAAAAGCTCACCAAGTTTGGCACGCTCATCAGGACGGGTGAGTAATTTCAAATCTAAAAATGAACCCCTCAACGTCCCAAATGTGCTCTCTAGTGCCACCTCGAACATGAAACACTAAAATGGCCATCCTGGTCCGTAGGAATGTCGCAGGAAGATCAAACCAAAACTCATTTGTTCGTCTCATCAAGGCCTACAAATCACGTGCCGATACCCCTGACATAAATCCAACAGGAAGTCTGCAAATGGCCTTTCAAAATTAGCTAAGATTTTTGCCCAAAAAGGCCTTCAAACAAATGCTATCTCCTCTGAGGAGGGATATCAAAGCTTCAAAACAAAATGAAATGACAGAGGACACCCTTCTGCTCACACTAGCCCTACAGATGTTTGATTACTATCGCGGTTTAAGATTAATTGCACAACAAAGTTGGGAAAGCTGAAGTCCCCTGAGTGCCTCCTCTCATTAAAAACCCACACTTCATCCCCTAAACACGCTCACAACAATAACCAAATTTGCTATGGACTTCAGGACAGGCGAATCATTTCAGAAATTGCAAAAATTAACCCCCACAGTGCCAAATGTGCTCTGTAGCGCCACGTAGAATCACTAAAACGGCCACTACGCCCTGTAGGAATGTCAAAGGGAGGTCAAATCAAAACTCATTTGCTCCTCTCATACCGGCTTCATAACACGATGAAATGACAGAGGAGACCTTTCTGCTTAAAACTGCTGAAAAATTTGTTTTACTTATGGAGCGGTTTCCATTTTATTAGACCTCAAAGTTGTGAAAGCCGGAGCCGTCTGTGTGCCTCCTCTCATTAAAAACCAACATTTCACCCCCTAAACACGCTCAAAAAAATCACCTAATTTGCCATTCTCATCAGGACGGGTGAATTACTTCAGAAAATGTAAACATCTACCCCCCACAGTGCCACATGTGCTCTGTAGCGCCACCTAGAAACACTAAAACGGCCACCACACCCCGCAGGAATGTCGTAGGGAGATCAAACAAAAAGTAATTTGTTCGTCTCGTCGAGACCTACAAATCAGACACCGATACCCCTGACCTAAATCCAATAGGAAGTGCGCAATTAGCCTCCACCACGACCCGTAGGAATGTAGCAGGGTGTAGTTTGTGTGTGACTAAACATTAAAATCACATACCTATTATCATTATGATTTATGTGTTGTCATATTTATCGTATTTATTCCATTTTGTGTAGAACTTAAATGTTTGAACAATTCAAAAGCTCTGTAGTAATCATGTATCTAGTGTGGACAGTAGAGCTTCATAGAATCATGCCTGTTCCAGCTGCTGTTGTTCGGGCCAACCTCTCTGCATCTTTGACTTTTGACTCTTCTCCCTCATGTGTTCATACATGGTTGAAAGTGTTTATTGACCCTAGTGTAACTGGAAGGTTTTTTTTTTTTTTTAAATAGCAGTGATGAAACATCAACTCCCGACCAACGCTGCTTGTATTTTAATAGGTCAGAGACCATGATATGGGCGGAAGCAATGATTGAGCCAACCCCGCTGGGCCAGAGCCCGAGGCCTGACCAACGCTGCTTGCACCTTCAATTTTTTTAATTTCTTCTGCGTGTAAAGATGGAAAGATCTATGAATCTTCTCTACTGTGAGTTTAGAATTTCAAAGCAAGTTTAAAGTTGTCACCTCTACATCCTGCACCGAGCGAGGCTGGGCCACACACAGCATGTTGAGCAGCTGTAGGATGAGCTCCTCGATGTGCTGCAGGGCGTCTTCCTTCGCCGTCAGGTTTGGGTGGACCTGCTTCTGTACCTGCGAGCACAGTGAGATGACAGTCAGACACTCAAAGCTCCTGATGGGTTTGATCAATGTCTTCACTGAGGGAGAGAAATTAGAAGGTTCCTGCTCTGCTGACGTAACATGAACTGAAATCACGTAACTAGTAAAACGAGTCATAACATCTGGTATGATGCGGCTCAGCTGGGTTGAGGTTTAAAGACGTCAACACTGTGAGTACAAAAAATGACTGACTGACCATAATATTTAAGGGGCAGTGAGGCCAGCTTGTGATCGGAGTGAATACAGTGGACAAGAACTACTGAAGGATGTCTCATTGACCCCTCTGCTCACTATGGGTGGGTTTAATACAGGGACTAAATATCGCTGTGCATTCGTTCAATGTGTGACAAATAACACCTCTCTTCTATGTCGCTTGAAATTGTTCTTAGAGATAAACTAGAGAGTATAAAAGTTCAATCATTTATTTCCTCTCTTGTCGTCTGTTTAAGGCCGGCGGTCCTCCACAGCTGTTTATGCTGAGCACCACAGACGTTTGAGTGAATAAAAAAGATCTTCATCCTGATAACGGCCCAAAAATTACACCTGACTGAGAAATGTGTCACATTACATGAGATGCATAATTTATGATGTGATTACTGTGTGAAAATGCTGCAAAATTGACACTTTTTTTCACATTAAAAACTTGAGTTCGTCGGGCAAACTCCACACTAAGATGCTGACACAGAATTTGTAAAAATTGTCTTGCATGGAAACATACTTTAAATCCAAACAAAAAGAAGATTAATTAACCATACAAAGCTTTATTTCTTTAATGAAGATTAATAATTAATGAATTGAAGATTGAAGATGCTGCTTTGGAGATCATCTCCAACAATACTGTCTCCTCCTTTATGTCGTCTCCATCCTCCTTTGTGGCGTCCTAACACAGCAAGCTGTGGTGCACTGTGTATTCTGAGAAGATTTTTTGTCAAAACTTACACCATATGATGACTACTCTATCTTCTGCCTTCATTAAATGTGTATGTTTGGTATTCAAGGAGCTTACAGATGTGTAACAATTGGAGTAATACCACTGATACCTGTTGGGGTAGTGTTGAGCAGCATAGCTCATATACCATGCATTGCCCTCTACTGGATGTACAGATTAACAAACGCGCCAACATCAGGGACACATGCGAGTATGACAATAATTGAAAAGCACGTTCCAATTTAAATGCCTACAGGATGCATATTTTGGCCTGAAGTCCAAGACCCATCACAATTTAGAGATTGTCAAAGTCATTTAAATCCATACACTAACTACTTTCAACTTTGAGATAAAAAAAACCTGCACGATCAGCCTCCACAGTAACAGATGCCAAGATTAGGATATAATAATAAACACACCAACTCTCAGTGCTTAATTTATTAGAGCTGATCGGATGAAAAATGCATGTGAATGAATAAGCTGCAGCTCACTAATCCACAAAGACCTCCGTCTGAAATCTGGCCGCACAGAGCAGAAGGAAAACCCTCTGCATCAAAATCCTTAAATTATACTGCGAGACACTGGCAAACAAATTCTTAAAAAAAAAAAAAAAATCATCTCCTTTAGAAAATCAAGCTCCAATCTGCTGATTATTGGAGTGACAGCAATGATGTGATAGTCGTGAGACTCCTGCAGGTGGGACCAGTCTGACAGAAGGCGTGGCGTCAAGAGGAGGTGCGGCTTCTTCAGGTGTACCAGTGGAAAGAGAAGAACTGCCTCCCCAGTTCTCCAGCTACCCTACAGCCTCCCAAAAGTTGTCGTCATTCGGGCCGTGCCCTCGCACAGGAATGCTGTCAGTTGAGATACTATTATAGCACCCAGCGCAGACTCAGAGGGGGAGGAGGGGAAAAAAAAAACTGTGGGAGTGAACACGAGCAGAGAGGTGGATAGCAAAGGCAGCCTTGCATTTACTCTCCACTCACAAAAGCCCAGTCTGTTCGGACGCTAGTGGTGGAATTACCCTGGCAATGTAGTAAAGTGGGGTGTTATGATGACAAAACGTTGCCCCCAGATTAAGGAATGTGAGAGGAAGAGTTAAAAAGGTCAATGCAGATGGGGATCTGTGCATTCTTCTACTCTGACTTAATTCAGAAGCAGCGACGCAGGATTGTCCCCTCAGTCTCCAGTTAGAGTTCATTTATCCCAGTTAGAATAATAAATCAGAAAGAGGAAAGGAGTGTGAAAAGACCTTATTTCCTCACTATGCTTTGGCTTCACGTTGCAATTCATTAACTACATTCAGATGCTTCTGAACACAAGAGGAGCTGGAAAATCTGAAGCCGCAGCTTGGCCTCGTTTACGTTTCAGTACGTCACTTCTGTTTTGATGCACACTCACAAGACTAACAGCTATAAATATGCCGCCAGCTTTAAAACTGCAGTTGGAAAAAATACATATCAAAGGAGAAGTTAGGTTATGAGATGGATCTCGTCAAACCGCAAGTAGGCACTTGACCAAATTCCACAGGACACCAGGAGCTCTGAGTCACCACACTGAAACTACGGGGGTTTCCCTCGGCTCCATTCACAGAATAGTTGGCTCGTCTCTCAGAGGCCCACATCCAGCAAGTGTAGTCTGTCTCCAACAATGTCAGGATGGGAGGCAGAGCAACCAAAATACACAAAACTGCTCACTCAAATTAAAAAACAAGAAAGCCAACACACACAAATTGAACGTGACAAAGATTCAAGACTGAACTGATTCCAGATCCCATATTGATGGAAAGGAAAAGACAGAAGAAAACATATAAAAAGAGATATAAAATGTAAAATATGTTGATAAAGATGGGGACAAATAAATATATACGTATGTATAAAGATCGAGCGGGAAATAGTTGGCATTAATCTACAGTATTTATGAGCTGCTGATACAAATCCATGTCCTTGGTTGGCTAAAAACTGTGACTTTTAACACATTTATAAATTCTTAGCTGGACACAATTGACCACATGAATCTAAAATTTTGGGCATGACACGAAGTTTGTTGTGTGCAAATTGTACGATGAAAACATAAGCTGAATCATAGCCTGCGATGTTCGCAACTCAACGTGATTGAGCAACAATAAAACGTCAAAAACAATCCATTGACTATTTTCAGAGTATTTCACACAGTTCAAGGAACAGAATGATCTCAATGGGCCGAATGAAAAGGGAAAAAAAATGGTTATTTGGGAATGATAAAACGGGTAAATACTGGATACAGCAACTGAATATTACGCGTGATGATTTGAAAAGATTAAATAATCTAAACTGATGACGTAACAGCATCACCAGCAGGTTTGAAGTTAGAAAGTCGAAGGAAAAACTGTTGACTTGGAGCCTGACAGTGACATGTAACATGTTACGAGCTGCATTCAGAGAGTCTGTCGGCTCGGTTCAGAGGCGACGTTGAACTGGAGGAGTTCAGCGGCGCAGGGTCATGTACAGATATGACTGTGGCTCGATGTATTTACAGTATTTACTGCAACTCGGCCCTAATGGACGATGGACACGGCTAATAAACTCAGTGTGGGACACTGAAGAAAGCAAAGTGGAAGTAACTGAGTAGAAAAATAGCAAGGGGAACTCCTGAGTTTAAAAAGCACTTAGGCCAAAACAGAGACGACGGTTTCATGCGGTGGAGAAGATCAAGTCATCTCATGTGAAGAAAATTCTTCCTACAGCGAGCTATTGAAACGTGCTCCATCGACTTGATACCCTTGGTGCAGCATCTGGGATTCAAACCCCAAAACATGCAAAGAAAAATCAGGTTGTGGAAAATGAGCGTTTCTAGATTAAGGTTCATGAAAGCATTGATTTTATCCACATTCAGCCACAGTTGAGGGTTAATGAATTTCAAAAGACCTCAAATACACTGATGCGTGCCAATTATATTCCCTCTGACTTTTAAGTTTCTTCATCAGTGAACCTTCAAATCTATTTTGTCATTTAAAATTGAGAACTGAAAAAGTAGAACATGTGTTTTAAGCCAACAGAAAAAAATATTCTGTACAACTGTTAATGTTGATAAAACAAATATTGGATTCGTCAATCAGCCTTAATATTTTTTAGTATTTCAGTCAACCCTCTAGAACATCATCGCATGTTTATCTGATATCATGCATTCGTATCTGTCATGGAAACAATGAAGTAGTAAACACCTGAAGTGACAGTAACGGTGTGACGCTGTATTCAGCCAAACAGGTTACAATGTGAGGCATCACATCACAAGTTGGCTTTCGTGCTCGTCCTCCTGTAACATGTTAAGGTATTCAGTTTCATGGGTCATCTCCATTAAGGAGAGAAAGGCCAGCGTACAGGAAGTCCCAGCACTTGCTTCCCTCACTCTCTCTTTCTCTTCTTCTCCCTGTCCGAACAGAGACAAGTCCCCGGGGAGAGCAAATCATAGCGCGCGCGCACGCACACAAAAAAGAAACCCAGGATTAAAGACAGAAACCATCAGGACAAAATATATATCTAGTTCTTCCACACCTAAGTAGCATCACCTCTAGTGAAAAATTCTGAAAAATGTGGACTACACACACACAGGAAAGGTTTTCAGAAACATATAGGGTAATGGTGTTAACAGATTTAAGCGTGGGATATTTCCGTTAACATGAATTCAATAAGCTTTGAAACTGCAGGTAACTAGTTAACCACAATATACCTAGTTTATATTTCAAAATACTCTGGTACAAACCATCTGGGACCAGGAGATGTCACAGTATGACAACAAGACGCTGCTACATTTCCACCAAAAAACCTACATTAGTATTGTGTTGGACTAATATCGCAGGGAAAAGTCAGCTGGGATCAACTCCTGCCTCACGGCGACATTTGATAAAGCAGGATAGAAGATGGTTAGAAGATGGTTAGTTAATGTCACAACCAATGAATGAGTCAATACAGCAATTTAGAATGGAAAACATTCAGACAATTAACAACAACAATAGTAGAAAAAGTCCCTCTCATAACTGAGAAAAGGTTATTAAATGCTTCCAATTATACACATTAAATGAGCATTTGAACGAATTTTGGTGTCATTTCATGGAGTTTTCACCAATACAGGAATTTGTTTTAGGCCGTCAATAAATATTTATACAAAGTCAATATAAACCCAGCCTGATGACAATATGATGCATTTCAACACCAGGTAACTGTGAATAAGAGAAAGTTTAGACGAGGGATCTGCGAGGAGTGGGAGGATGAGACGCACCCTCCCTTACATCTCATCCATAATTCTTTCATATGCATCACAGTTGCAAATGACGATGTCTTAGAATGAGCTCTTGCGTCTCCTGGCTGCTGTGTGTGGTCAGTATTCAACTGACTGATTTATGTATTTTTTCATCAATATTAGTCGACTTGTTTAAAAAATAAATAGAGTTGAATGCAGTTGTGCATTGATATCACTACGCTTGTAAATGAAAGTTGTCGGAGCACACATCATCACACGTGCATCACTATTGGCTATGTATCGGGCTGCAGACCAGAGGCCTGAACAACGAGCCGTGATAACATATCCAGGATCTCCCTTAGCTCTCTCTACAGTTATTCTCTGAGAATATGAAGAATTCAAACACATCTAACAGTCTAAAGGCAACACTGTTGACACGTCCAAAGCCAGACCAATCCTGAGTTGTTAGTGCGACTTGGTCAGATCCGACCAAATTAATTAATGGAACAATATAAGACACCACGTCTGACACTGTGATCAGCAGCACTGGAACCCCTCAGGGCACAGTGCTGGCCCCTCTTCTCTTCACCTTGTACACCTCGGACTTCTGTCACAACTCAGAGCTGTGTCACATACAGAAGTACGCTGATTACACAGCCATCGTTGGATGCATCAGGGATGACAAAGAGAAGTATCGGAGTCTGGTGCAGCAGGAACCACCTGGAGCTCAATACCTCCAAGACGAAGGAGCTGGTCATTAACTTAGGGAGGTCCAGACCAAAGCTGGGACCAGTCCTACTGGAGGGAGAGGAGGTATAGGCTGTTCACTACTACAAATACCTGGGACTGTGGCTGGACAACAAACTGGACTGGTCAACACACACCAGCTACCTGTACAGGAAGACACAGAGCAGGCTGGACTTCCTGAGGAGACTGCGGTCTTTTAACATCTGCAGCAAACTGCTGTGGATGTTTTATCAGTCTGTTGTGGCCAGCGTACTCTTTTACACTGTGGTGCGCTGGGGGGACAGCACATCCAAGAAGGACACGTTCAGACTGGACAAACTGATCAGGCGGGCTGGCTCTGTGGTCGGCATGAAGCTGAACTCTCTGGTGACGGTAGCAGAGGCAAGAACACCGAACAAATTGCTGGACATTATGGACAATACCAGCCACCCTCTGCACACCGTCATCAGCAACCAGAGGAGCCTGTTCAGTGAGAGACTGCTTCTTCCCAAATATCGGACTAACAGACTTAGGAACTTCTTTGTCCCTCAGGCTGTACACCTCCTCACTTGGGGGGAGGCAGACAGAGGACAGAAGGGAAGGAACGGTAGCCGCTGTAACCAGTGTATTTTAACGACACTGGTCACTTTTACTCCTATATTTTGTTAGAAGTCTTATTCTTTTGATCATTTCTATATTTAGTTAAGTATTTATATTATATTTAGTACCGAATTTTTAAATTTAGTTTTTTTGCCCTGTGTGATGTTCCCGTATTTCATAAAGCTGCTGGAATTTGAATTTCCCAGAGGGAGTCATCCCAAGGGATGAATAAAGTCAGTTTGGGTCTGAGAATCTAAACCGACGGCATTCTGATCACTCAGTTCCACTTTATTCCAGCAGAAACGTTTCAGGCAGAGCTTCCGTGCTGCTCTTCTTTTAAGTTCATAATTTTAATCCTGTTGTTTTAAGGCTGAGTTTCCTCCGTGTGAGTGTGTTTGGTGTTGGAATATTAATTCATCACCAAGAGTAGTTCTGCATTCCATAAATTCATGTTTGTGCAGTTTTGTCAGCATAACCATTGTTATTAACTCATTAATACAAATCAATCCTCACGGAGCTACACAGACTTGGAGCAAGTGAAGAACAAGAACAAAAATATCTTTCAAAGCCCAAGTGACCAGGATTTATTTTATTATGTCAAAAAGATTGTTCTAAATGCTTTCTCCTCAGCGCTGAACCTGTGTTGTATTTTGTTGTATATAAATAAATTTGAATTGAAACAGTGCATTATTCACTATCATTTCAGAATGGGCAGGTCATTTTCCAAGAGATTTGATTGGTCAGTAGGCGGAGCTTTACACTCACTATGATCTTATTCGGAACGTATCGTGCTCCAGAGCAGGTTAGACATTAAGATCAACTTACCACGGTGATTTGTCCCGATAAGACGTGAACAAGCATCGTGGTATGGAAACTCAGAGTTAATCCTTGATGTTACCTTGATAAGAGAAAAATCCAGTGTCTATACAGACCAGTCAGTTGGTCCTAATACTATGGCTGATTAGTGTAAATATTCAATATTTCAAAGTGGGTGATTTTCATTGACTTGCAGTGTATAAAACAAAGCTGTCACATGGTCCACTTCAGTCGACGGAGAAAATCAGACCTGACATCCAAACAATGCAGCCGGCTGTGAAGCTTACGAGAGAAAGTGAAGGCAAAAAAATAAATAAATGTTCTGAGTGAAAAAGTACACCAAGCACTTTCTCCAAATATCTAAACCACAGACAGCCAACATGCCTTAAAAGAAAATCAATGATTTAAAACATTAGACTTGGAAACGGACACAAAATTATTGAAGCAGAAATGTGCAGCAGCTCAGTGTGCATTAAAGAGAGGCAGGTCAAATGTGCTGAGGTCGAACTTAAAATCGGGATTCATCATCTTTGTACACCGTTGAACCAACACACAGTGTGATCAGGTGTTGTGTGCTGACGGCAGGAGAACAGAAAGCCTGGAGGTAATAATAGAGGCAGGACGGTGGTAATACAGGGTTAACATTTATAATTCAATTGATTATTCTCCTGGCTGTGTTCATGGGACTGCATCAGGCTCAGGTTGCAGGTAATGTGGCTTGTGTGTGTGTGTTGGAGAGGTGGGGGTTGTTATTAAACCCGAGCATGTGTCACTGTTTGTGATTCATGCCATGACATCATCTGCCATTACAACCAGGCTGTCTGGGGAACCGCAGGCCAGAGATCAACTCCGAGACAACAGGCACACACAGTAAGAAAAAAAAAACAACAACACATGCAGCACACAAAGGATGCATGCATACGAAGGACATGGCGACATAAGCAGATACATTTTTGGAGGCAAGCAAACAATTACCACACTTCTAGCCACACTGGCATGCGTGGTGGACGTGCAGCTTCCAGTGTGTGACCTGACACAGTGACCCCTGACTGCCCACCTCCCCACCCTCAGCCTCCTTCTGAACCCCGGCTAAGGACAAGCTGACGTCAACAGACCTGATTCAATTCTGGAAAGGACAGTGGTACCTGTGCTTTACTCACACCGTCTCTTATTTTTCTGTGGACGAGCTCTGCATCTTACTGAGGCATTCTAATAAAAAATACCGTGTAGAATCTATGGAGTATTTTGGAAGTCTTTATGGGGATAAACGTTGTGCTGCATGTGCACAAAACAACGTGCACTTTGCTCTGGAGCTGCAACAACTAACTTTTAAATGATTAAGTGGTTGATAAATTCTGATTGAGTTAACTTCTTCACCCCTCAACAACAGTATGTGAAGTAACAGCATTCAACTGCTATCTGCTGATGTGATTATTCTGCTTTTCCTCCCGCCATTGTCCTTTCACTATTAAAGTTTACATAACAGTTAAAAGTAATTACATTTGTGTTACTTTTTCCATTGTGTGCAGCATCTTGCTGGATTAGTTAAGCCTTATTTGGATGATTTGATTGTTTGTTGAGCCCTTTGTAAAGTCTTTTAATAGGTTTTATGTTAATAAGATCACAAATTAAAGTGATGATGAGTGTTCATACAAACAGAGAAAATATAATTGGCTTTTGGCTTAAGAAAATTACCTCAACAAGAGCGATACTAACAAGTGAAAGTAAAATTTTGCCTGATTCTTAAACAGAAGCACGACATTCCCTGACAACAGCACACAGAGACCTGTTAACTGCTCGCACAGAAACTTTTGTGGTCACAGCTGCTGAAGTGTGTTTTTCTGTGTCATTTCCTGCCTCTTTCTAACTTTCATTTACAAAGTAACCGGTTGCTTCAGCAAATCTGCTTCTGTTGAAGATGAGACACCCTGCAGAAACACACGGCTTGTTTTAAGAGGAATTAACCCAATTATGGAAGAAATTAGGAAGTTTTGGAAAAGTCTGTGATGCCAAAGTGAAAACATCTCAAGCTCGTCTTTATTAGTGTCTCAGCTTTGGACGGAAACCCTGTGAACTCATTTACATGACGGCATTGGCAACGCAATGAAACCTGCCGAGGCATCGTCCGTCTCTTTGCCACAAAACGGCAGACGCAGAGAAAGCACCGTTATTATTAACACCATCATGTCAGAAGCCAGATGATCAGAATGCTTAGAATTGAGTGTATGCAATGGCCACCAGGAATAGTTGAAACACATGAGAGAAACGCTGCAGAAACAGTTCAACGTGCTCCATCAATTGGTTAAACCCGCAGTTCTTGACGGTGATTTCCGTTACTTTGTTTGTGATGTGATCAATTTTGCGCCATCTTTCGTAAACTTCTTTTTTTGTGTCACTTTTGTCTCCTGGAATTGCTCGTAAAATTGTTGGTGGCAGATCTTCAGATCAGTGATCAAATTTGTGGTGTTAACCGTCTTTTCAAGGCTCCCTATTCAGTGCGATTCCAGTGTTCTCTTTGAACACAGTGAAAAAACTCTACACGGCAGGCATCACTCCGTCTCTGGCAGGAAAGACATCCTTTGGGCAACTCGTCACATGTCTAAACAAACTTCACTTAAAGTGCACACACAGATGAATGATATTTATAACAGTGATATTTATATCAGCTCACTTTTGTAAATCGGACCGGTACTGATTTAAAAAAATAAAAATAAATAATATATGCCAATTCTGATTTAACGGTCGATATAACGAGCATTTCTGCTTTTCTTTCTGCACATCAACACTATTCCCCAAAGTGCTTTCACATAGACCATGAACCAGAATTATATTGAGGGACATTTTCTTCTAGGCTTTTGCCTTGTTTAATACTCCAACAAATTAGGCGGAACAGAGGGCACTTGGACTATTCCAGACCTGTTAACAATTTGTGTTTCTGCCTCTTCAAATGTTGTAATGATTTTAACAAGCATGTCCAATCAGGACGTTAGCATCTTCAAAAAGAAAGCCAGCACATCCAGAAGAGAAACCAGTGTTTCCACAAGACACACTCACATTTCAAGTTGGGAAACCAGTTTCTCCGAAGAAGGCATCTTCCAAAAGTAGAATAGCGTCTTCTAAAGGAGCGTTTACGTTTCCCCATTTGATCCTGAACGGAGTCCTGGGAATGTCGACTTTCTTTTTGAAAATGTCAGGTTTGGTTTTCATGCAAGCGGAGTTTCCAGCCTTCCAGGGTGCGAGGACGTGACGCAGAACACAATGCATTCTGGGTATTAAATGAACAAAGCTGACCGCGCAAATCAGGAGAAGCAGACGTAGAAAGAAAAAGTTGGAAAATATCTTGCAGGCAGACATAGCGTAGTGAGGAAGGTGGTCATTGATAGCTGGTCTGAAGACTAAATATCAGTTTTTTGTGGCTACCCATTAGCCACGAGCTAATTAGCTTAGCCATCAAATAAAGGTATGAAGATGGGAACCCCCCACCAGCACAACCCAGTTACAATGGCATCTCAAGAAGAGAATCCAACTTCTGCAGAAGGCATGTTCAGCATCTCCAAAAGGCACACGAGCATCTCAAGAATGGTTTCACCAAGAAAGGCATTACCAAAAGACACAATAGCATTTCTAAGAAACACGCCAGCCTCTCCAGAAGGCCAAGCAGCTCCATCAGAGCTAGAACGCGTGTTTGATCAAACGTGACCCGCTCACTTTGCTGACGGCATCAACAGCTTCATTTCATGTCGTTGGTCACTCTTCATTGTGTATCCACATTTACACACACAAAGCTGTATTTTTAATAATCCTTACCCAAGGTTTTAAATAACAATCAATTTTATTACCATTTGATTTGTGGAATTCTAATCTCTTTTGCCGACTGTGACGTCTTCTATTTGATTCACCGGTTTAAAAAAAAAAAACGGCAACAAAAATGTCAATTACAAAGAAATAAAATAACTAAAGCAGCAACTTTCCACATGTGAGCAACTGCAGCCAAGAAATATTTGGCATTGCAGTTTGATAAATGACTTACATGAGTAAATTTTTATCGAAAATCAGACGTAAAAGTCATTTGTGAATAGTCTGTAAGTGCCGGCTGCAGTTAAATACGTTTTCCCAAAAATCCTCCCGTGATTACCGGCCACCTGACGGAGAAACCTCTTAAAGAGATAAAGTCACCCCCTGCTCATCAACAGGTCACCTTTAATTTTGCCTCCATCGCACTGGTTTCTCCGGGAAGGAGTCATGAAGCGTGACTCCCCCTGGGTGGACAGCTGTGAAAAACAGCGAGTCACAGTCTGTCAAAACCATAACAAACCTCTCCTACGTCCACCTGTGACAGGCTTCCCCTCCGGCAGTCGCGCAGCAAGTCCAGACAATGGAACTGTGGCAGCGTGGCCGACCACCTGCTCTCTCTCTCTCAGTTCCACCTGATTTATCTCACCGTTTCTACTGCACAGACAACTGTCAATAATAGCTTGATGTTATTTATACACACCATGTTGCTACATGGCTAAATCCCAGGCTGGCTACCTCTGCTAAAAGCATGTGTCCTCACAATCTCAGGGATTTTAGTGTTTTCAAGCAATACAAAACCCCACTAACAGTGTAATAATAAAAGGATTATTTTGTCTATCCATCACTGATCTTCTAGCAAAAATCTGGAACAATGTGATTACAAGTTCATCACAGCAGTACAAACAGCGTAATATTTAGAAGTTTGTCATGAAGAACAGTCATTTGTCTTTCATGCTGTGAGAACAAAACTTGTTCAACACTATTTTAAAAACAGAAACATTTCTGTGTTCCCCAAAATGTCTTTCACTCATGAAAAAGCTCCACTGTGTGAAGTTTCCACCTTGGCAACAGCAAAATCTATCATAAAAGTTCAGCCATGTGGATTTTGGAAGAGCAAATTCTTCAGGCCTTCACACAGTAGCACAGTGT
>OMNM01000791.1:1433-11798 GCA_900302745.1 Parablennius parvicornis
TTCATTTTAATAATTAAAACGTTTTTTCAAGTCAATTAATTAATATAATTTTATAGACTTTTTTTCAGTGTTTCAGTGATTCACTGAGTCATTAATATTTAGTGTTTAACTGAGTCATTATTCTTTAGTGATTCACTGAGTCATTATTCTTTAGTGTTTAACTGAGTCATTATTCTTTAGTGTTTAACTGAGTCATTATTCTTTCGTGTTTAACTGAGTCATTATTCTTTAGTGATTCACTGAGTCATTATTATTTAGTGTTTAACTGAGTCATTATTATTTAGTGTTTAACTGAGTCATTATTCTTTAGTGTTTAACTGAGTCATTATTATTTAGTGATTCATTGAGTCATTATTATTTAGTGTTTAACTGAGTCATTGTGTTCAGTGGATCATTTCAGCGCACCGCACTGCTTTTAACCTGCTGTGCAGCATATCACCACTGGGGGTCGCCAAAGCGACATTGATGTAAGTCAAGAGGATTCAAACTTCTCTGTAAGAAAAAAAACAACTTTTTTTAGTTGGGTACTTGTTACATTTCAGAGCATTACAAAGTGTTTAAATTTTGAAATGCACAAATTGTTTAAGTATTTATGTACAAACTCTGCAGTTCCTTCAACAGAGGTATATCAGATTACTAGTTACTTTGGAAAATTACTGTGGACTTTTTGAATTGGATTTGGAAATTGTTAAATTAAATCACTACTTGATTACCATTGCTGCTTCGAAAAGTAGAGGCGTTGCATAACTAGTCACTTTAAATACACAGAGACTCTTGTCATACTTTAAATATTCTGCCTCCAGAAATAGTTGTATTTAATACAATTACTACTCTAAAAAGTATTAGTTATTTGACTAGTGACTTAGATTAACTACCTGAAATTGTTATTTCTTACTTTTCTAGCTACTCTATAAATTAATCTGTAACCGAATCAGTACTTTAAAAATCCTCCTTCAGTGCAATCTGTTACTCAGAGTTAGTATTTTATTACAGTAACTAGTCACTGCTTGAAAATGATTGGTTTTACATAACTAGTCTCTCAAATACAAAGTAACTTGTTGCGGTTGAGGTGTAAACGCCACCTTGTGGTCCAAAGTGGAACTGAAGCTTTTCACTTCAGTGGATTTTCTGCAACATCGTGACAAAGATGTTTTAGTTTTTACTTATTTAACAAAGTTTAAAGAGGAATAAAACAAGTTTTACATCAATAAAAGATTTACTGCTGCAGCAAAAAATGATGTGAAATCTTCTAATGTCGTCCTGTCGCAGCCTCGGAGGAAGAACAAACCTCCACGATCGAGGTATCGAGAGAAGACTCAAGCGCTTAGTTTATCATCTTTGTTTTTAATGCTTCACATTACAGTGGACAGAAAGAAATAAAAAGCTCCTAAAATAAAATTCAGATGATTTGGTTCATTTTATGGCCGCTCCTACGACCCTGTAAATCTAATAATCTGCAGTTAATCTCTGCTCACAAAGAGACGATGTCACGACTCATAGAGCCAAAACATCATGACGTTCAGTCTGCGGTCAGAATTTCACCCGCTGAAAAAAGAGCCGCTGTCCTGGAGGAAAAGAAAGGTTTGTTTTGGAGAAATGTTTCATGAAAATTAGAAAACAAAGTTAAATACACACATTTATTATCAGAATTGAATAAAACCTTCTTGTAGCTTCAGTTCCACAGTTTTGTTCAGATGAAGCAGCTTCAGAAGCTTCAGCCTCAGGGTGGAGGACAGGGTGAAGACATGAGGACAAATAAATCATCAAAACGTCTTCTTCCAGGAAAATGTCAAGCGGTTAATAAAACCATGAAGATGTCTGCAGTTTCACACACTCCTCCCATCAATGGTTACATGTGTTAGAGAAATCTTGTTTAGTCTCATAAAGAATGATTTAGTTGTCAGTCTGTGCTCCAGACCGGTGTCAGCACTGCTGGAACCTCTGGAGCTTCAGGACGCCTTCAATACAGACTCAAAACAACCCAGCCTTTAGTCAGACGCTGTCTGGCTTCATAGTGAGACAAACTCCTGGTTGAACTGTGACTTCATCTCATCTTGCAAGAATAATGTAATAAAATTGTTTTAAACTTTTAAAATCGCTCTCAGTCTGATCCTGTGTATTCTGTCTCTCTGAGGTTTTGCTGTTTTTAGCTAGTACATTCTCCTGACACATGTAAACACTACTGGTTGTATAGTTGGATGTGTGTATGTTTGTCCTCCTGCAGTGTGAAAAGAGTGTGAACTGTCACACATTCCAAACTGACTGGACCAAACACAGGACAGATGAAGCTCTCCTCCTCTTCCTCTTCTTCCTCCTTTCTGCTACAACTGCACATGGAGACCTGCAGGGGGAGCTAGAGTGACGTGGGAAGCCTCAGGATGAAGACGAGCCGCACTGATCATTGTAAACATGTTCGAGTCGCAGAAGTGATCAGCTGTGACTTTCTGGTGTGTTTGAAGAAAAAAAAGAACGACACAGAAATCTTTTATTTGATGATGATATTGATGATGGTGATGATGATGATGATGATGATGATGATGATGATGATGATGATGATGATGATGATTATATATAGTATATTTTTGAGTGTGTTCATAATAAAAGGCAGTTTGCCCGGCCCAATATGGCGGTGACGTTGACGTACAAATCACATAAAATGTGGCAGTACACTGTCGTAAAACTATCCGACGTCCAGCTAAGTACGGAAGCCTCTTCAGACCAAACTACTTCACCTTTGCGTCTTGTAAAACTAGAAGTAAATGCCATCAAGCGGAAAGATTTGTTATTCATAACTACAGATATTGATTTTACTGACTTCTGGTGGAAGTTAAGTGGGCCGAATTTCAACAGTATAAGAAACAACGATCACCACCGTAAACCGACTGAAGTGTCGTAAACACACAACATGGCGACCTCCTTGACAGGACGCGGTGAGACAGATAAAGATTTACATTTCTCATAAACTGAACAAGATAGGATATGTATGCGATCTGTTCGCTTAATACGTTTTTATATACGTTGTTATTTCCAGGTGTTGCTGTTATTCGGAGTTTATCTGGACTGTTTCACTACAGGTGAGGATTAGGGCGCTCATCGTTAGCTTGTGAGCTAACGGCTGTGTAGAAGGACACATTGATAAACACTGATGATAATATTTATGGATTATCTCTGACCCATGGCATTTCTTCTTTTTTTCCTAATTTCTAAAACACGCCATTGACTGGCGGATACAAATGACTTATAACATATCCATCTAAATGGGGTTATTTCTGTATTTATGACACATCATATCATTATTCATGCTCAAAATTCCATCAAAATGATTATTTATTATTGTATTTGTCATTTATGATTTATGGAACATTGCATCTTTACTTTTACAAACAAATCCGTCAGTGGAAGGTTACTTCTGACTTATTTATACAAAGAAATTGAGGTAATGTGCTATTAACGTAAAGTAAAACAGAATGTTTTGAAGTCGTCATTTGAAGCCATAGAGAATATAGAAGTGTTTGTTATTTGTAATCTGCAGCTCGGCTCTCACGTTAGTGTGTGAATCTCAACATTTTATTCACATTTAGGATTTTTTGCTGATCACAGAACATCTGGAAAAGAGGGTGATAATCAGAACTTCACTCAATCGTTTATTGATAACATGTGCATCATATTATATTTAATGTTGATTTATTCTCCCTGGAGACTGTCAGCGTTTCATGCACTCTGTTATTTTGACTTTACAATGATGAGATAATCATTTTAGTTTCAGAAAAAAAATCTCCATATGAATAATAATAATAATAAATAATAATAATAGACATTGTTCAGATGGTCTTCTCTGTTCAAGAATAGATCATTAACATAGTTTTCATCATCTTGTGTCAGACTGATGAAGTGTTTTCTGCCTCATAACAGCTGGTTGAATCTCTCGGAGTCTGTAAAATTTCAACACTTATTATAGAAACTAACTTAATCTGGTCGTTTCATTAAAAACCTGACTCATTTAGAGGATATATTTTTGTTTTCACTCTTCAGGAATATAAATCAACATATATTATAAATGACTCTACTGATAAGAATCAAGAGGGCTAAAGCACAACCAAAAGAACCTCGTTTTTTTCAGACAAAATGCGTTTTAAATGTGTCCTTTGTTTGGATGTTTCTGTGGTTATTGGTCCTGTGTTGTATTCTGTTTCAGTGCCACTGACTGGTTTAATTGTCCACTTCACACATTACGTCCGCTCCAAGCTTTGTTCATAGTTCGGTGAAAACTCCCACGGTCAAGCTGCTTGTTAATGATTTGCCACCCTGTAACCTCGGACCTCCTCCCGTCCCTCTGCAGGTTAGCGGCTCCTGGCGGCGGCCCTCAGCAGCTCTCGTGTCTCCATGTCAGCGCCGCGCTCCAATCCAAGAAATGGGAAAGGAAGAACCTGGTCATGTATCCGCCTCAGCTGGCGGATGAAGCTCGGAGACCAGCAGTGAGTCGCCGTTCTGGCTCTTCTCTTAACGCCAGAGATCTGGACTGCAGGGAGGTTCGAGGCTGACTGGATCAGAAAGTGATCAGACACTTTGTGTCTGAATAAAGTGACCGACACACAGTGGCCTTCAAACATGAGCAAAAGAATTACAGCAGATGCAGACGGCTGGATTTCACACATTATTTAACAGCTTCCATTTCTCACAGTGGACGGGAAGAAATTCATAGGAACTGGACAACAGCATAGAAAAGTCCTTATTCTGTTTACCATAATGCTCTGGTTCTGTGGAGTAAAAGAAAACTCAATTCGAGAAAGAAATTCTACAGATGGGATGAAAAAAGTTCATGTCATGACATTTGAAGTGATTTCTAAACATCACACCAGCACACATAGACTAAAGAACATTGTTTTTCTTGCATAACAACACGTGTTTAAAAAGTTTCTAATCAGTTTAACTTTAAACTCTGCTGTGTCATTCTCTTATTCTATCTAAATATATTGTTTCTGCTAATGGCGGCGGTGCGTTAGCAGCATTCTGTGGTCATAAAGTGACCTCTAGTGGTCACAGATGGTATGTGTCACTATGTTTCTATACGAGTCACACGACCAAACAATGAAGAGAATACAGTAAATGAGTTTTACTAACAATTCTGTGAACGTGATGGAGTTTTCCTGAATGATGTTAATCTGTCGGCGTTTCTCTGCAGGAGGTTTTCCACAGCCGGAGGCAGATTAAGTACAGCAAGGATAAGATGTGGTACCTGGCCAAACTGGTGAGATCTCCAGCTTCTCACGGCAGCTCCCATCAGGCCAGACTGAATGAAGCTGATTGACACGCTTGTTTTCGCCGCCACAGATCCGAGGGTTGAGCATCGATCAGGCCGTCGCACAGCTGGAGTTCAACAACAAGAAAGGAGCGAAGATCATGAAAGAGGTTTGGAGCTGCGCCGGTTCCTCTCCCGTCTCTTGTCCGCCCACTCGCTCTACAGCTGCTCTGCTTTCAGGTGCTGCTGGAAGCTCAGGAGATGGCGGTGAAGAACCACAACGTGGAGTACAAGTCCAACCTGTATGTAGGTGCGTGTCTACAGCTCGGCGAGCTTTCACAGGCCCCGTCTTTTGTAAGTAGAAAGGTTAATGTGGTATCGTAGACAGGACGGAGCGGCCTGACCTTTTCGATGCGTTTGTAAGTGTCGGACATAGAAAAGAGTTTGAGGACGCAGCGCCGTGTGAATGTTTCCACCGCGATTTGCAAAAGAAAAAGCTTTGACCTCCCAGAAAGCTGTCGTGTTTTCATTGTGACGTGCCGTCAGAGAAAGTGAGGAAACGATGACCTTTCGTGAGCGGACATGCAGGTAATGAATTGTCTCTGGGTTCAGATGCAGCGCAGCGTGCAGAGTTATTACAGATAAGCCCAGACTCCATCTTTTTATTATTGTAACCCGGGGCGGTGCCTCTTTCTGTCGCTGCAGCCGAGTCCTTCTCCGGGAAAGGCCAGTACCTGAAGCGGATCCGATACCACGGACGTGGCATGTTTGGGATAATGGACAGAGTTTACTGTAGCTACTTTGTGAAGCTGGTGGAGGGAGCGCCGCCCAAAGTGGAGGAGAGGACCAGCCTGGACCAGGCCAAGGAGTACGTCCAGAAGCTGAAGAACCGGACCATCATCCACAGTCTGTGACGCTTCCACGCCAACCTGGGGTCAGGCTTTTGTAAATAAAGACATTAATGGATCTCAGATTCTCTGCTCTTTATTCAAATATGACAATGTATTTTTACCGTACTTCCTGGACTATAAGGCTCCGCCCACACCGCAGGTCTTGATGCTCAGTTTTTGCTGGGACCAGATTTTTTGCTTGATCATTTCAAACCTGTGGTGTGGACGTGATCAGACCGGATGTTTTGAAGTCACGCCGAGCACACTATTTACGTGTGACACGCCGGTCAGCACCAGGGTTGCCAGATGTGACTCAGTTTCAAGGTCAAAGCCACACACCTCAATAAAAACCGGCCCAAATCTCAGCCTGTGTAGGAATCATGTTAAAAACCCTGGAACTATTACACGTGTAATAAAGAACATAATCGCACAAAAGCAGAAAATAAGTTAACAGGTCAGAGAGTTTGGCTGCCTGATTGGGGGATACGTCGTATCTGGCAACACTGGTCAGCCTGTAGATCCATTTTCACGTGGTTGTTAAATACAAGCGACAGAATCTAGACAACATGAGGAGGAAAGAAGAAGAATGTGGGGGAAAAAAGCAGCTTTTATTCTGGATTAGCTGCTTCCTCTGGCACTTATCCGTGACGTCAGTCACATGTCACTGATGAAGCACCGTCGTAAAAAATGTCTGACTTGGTTCCACGTATGGACGAGTTCTGGGTCTGAGGTGAAGAAGTTGGAATTGGAGCTTTCACACGACCACAAAACAGGTTGGATACGAGTCACTGTGAGTAAAAATCTGAATTATATATGCTTTTCCCTGGAGTGTGAATGAGGCCGAAGTCTCAGTTGTTTATGTGGTCATGTGACTTGTTAGGAAAGTAAATCAAGATATTCTGGGTCATACCGTCCTGGACCACCAGATGTCACTGTCACCACAGAAAGCTGCAACGGTGTCACAGAAAAACGTCCGTTACTGCTTGATGTGACTGATGGAGCAGAAAACACAGCGGAGGAACAAATTCACAGAAGGTTCTGGAACAACTGGATCATGATGATCAACACTTATATCTGGAAAGGGAAAATGCATCTGATATATCGGGTTTATTTCTCCTCTTTATTATGTGACATAGAGTCCAGAGGTTATGGAAATACAGGTATTCCGTGTACGTTAGGTTTAATTGAAGTCGTTGAGTCCAGTGACGTCTGAGGCTGTTCTACAGTGACTCACTGCTGCCCCCTGCTGCACAGAAACACCACTGAATAGTTAAAGTGAAGGGTGCCAGTCGTCTGTCAGTGGCGCTCCCTGTACGCTTCCAGCTGCCGGTCCAGAAAACCTCGCTCAGCTCTTCCCAGAGATCTGGTTGTTGCTGTCCAACACGCTGCGGTGAAACAGACGCCGGAGTGTTTGCAGTCGAGCTGTCAGCGCTTCGCCGTGACGGGCATGTGGTTGTGTGGAGCTGACTGCAGTTTCTCCAGAGAACAAATCTGTCAGCGTCCCTGTTTCTTCACATTGACTCACAAAACACCCAGAAAATCCTGAGCCCAGCGAGGAACCGTCAAAGTTTAGTGGAGCACGGCTCTCTGAAACGCTCCTGCTGGGAAACCTTTCGTTTATTTCAGGTTGAGGCAGAAAAGAAAATACAATCTGAAGAAGATTCATAATGTTACAGAAGAACCTACAATTATTGATGCAGCTGTCATGTAGATTCTATGTAATGCTCCCCCACCTGCCTCTCAATGGTTTGATCCAGTTTCCTGATTGGACACATCGAACTCCACCAAGAAACTTTACGTAGGTTTACTTTAGGCCAGAAACCAGTGCCATACTTGAATTTTAGACCAGTTCAAGGTTTGTGGCTTCAGAGTGGTTTGAACTGGTTTTGGACTGGTTTGAACTGGTTCTGGACTGGTTTGAACTGGTTCTGGACTGGTTTGAACTGGTTCTGGACTGGTTTGAACTAGTTCTTCTCTGGGTTGAACTGGTTCTGGACTGGTTTGAACTTTTTCTGGACTGGTTTGAACGGGTTCTGGACCGGTTTCACATGGCTATTTCTTCTTCTATTCTTTAGTGTCGCAGTTGTTTATTTGTTGTTGGTTCCATTTCTTCCAAATATGATTAAATTTCCTTAATAAGGTGTCTTTCATCTCTTTGCCTGTTTACTCTCCGCATTGTGTTTTGAATCTCTCAGCCTCGCTGTCGTCGTTATTGTCCATTATTCTCCTAATAAATTGAATTTGGAGTGAGAAAAAGATGCGGCGGAGACATTAAAGACACGCTGTCTCTGGTGGATTTGTACTTTCTGAAGGTCAGCGTGTCTCAGTGTTGTGGAGGCGCACAAGCTTTTGGTCTCTGCTGCTCCTAATTGGCCTTTAGTTTGCTGTTCTGATGCCAGTGATCTGATTTTTGTATCCGCCTGTCACTGCTTCCCTCCACAGCTCTTGTCAGCTCCGAGCAGCTTTGAGTGCATTTTCAAATAAAATGCCATCTGCTGGCCCCAATTCCAGCAGACAAGTGCCCTCAATCTCAGGTTGGAGGCCGCGGCGGTCCCTCGATACAAAACAGCAAAACGCTTCCTCGTCTTCCTCGTCTTCCTCTTCCTCCTCTTCCTCTCTCACTCTGCACCACTTTACTACCTGACGGCCTCGTTTCCTCCCAGCACACGCGTAAACAGGCAGAGCCCATTTAACGTGATAAATTCATTATTTACAGGTTCACGGCGCAAAGAATTTACTCACCGATAAAATCCTGCAAATCTTTTCAGGCTGAGCTGCTTTTGAAGCTGTTAAGTGGACAAAATATGACTTTTTCCATTTTATTTTGTTAAAGTAAAAAAAGTATACGATCCCGTCAGGTAAACAGGAGGCGTCACACACG
The DNA here is from genome assembly GCA_900302745.1 of Parablennius parvicornis. Classification (NCBI taxonomy): domain Eukaryota; kingdom Metazoa; phylum Chordata; class Actinopteri; order Blenniiformes; family Blenniidae; genus Parablennius; species Parablennius parvicornis. Next base: position 10,444 of record OMNM01000791.1, read on the forward strand.
AGGCCCACGGACCAAAACCAGTCTGGAGGCTTCAAACTGCCCAAGTTATGACTTCACAAAGTGTAAAATCAACTAATCAGAAGAATCAAGGAGGCTTTTTGCCTAATGTGTTTAATGAAATAAAGAGTTGATAACATTGAGACTTTGTTTATATGTAAACAAAAACGGGTTTAATGGCAAAATGTCCGTCTCATTCGAGGTCTGCTTCCATGACAACGGTACTCAAACTCCCTTCAACTGTCACGTTTTCAAAATGGCTCCCAAGGTGGAACTTCTCCTGACTCTCACCAGAGACAGGCTCCAGAGCCCTGTTACTGCACATGTGCACCTCCGCCGTGGTAAATAGTTCTTCTGCTCATGCAAACATGGCGGCCTCCATAGTGACGTGAGTCCCAGTCCGCGTTCTAGTTCTACAGTTGAGATTCTCCTCTAACAGCATCCGAGTCGTCGTCAGTCCATACGAATCTCGGGTTTTCTCCTTTGTGTTCACGTTTACAGCGAGTCGTTCTCGTTGTGCACGTGTGTGCGTGGTTTCATTTCAAAAACAAGCAACAGCGCCGTCCTGTGGCCCGGCATACTAACTACATTTCTGTCCGTGTGTCTGCTGCGTCAAACACTTTTCTTTAACAGACAAGGCGTTGTTGCTGCCTCCCCGCTGCCCGAGGATCAGCAGAACACACTTCCTTCTGAGAGGAGAACTACTCAGTGTCCTTCACATGCTCATCTTCTGATAAACACGATGTTGTTTGATCGTTGTGCACAGCGAGCATCCGGGACCTTCCACCACCACGTGGTGCGTGCTCACGCAGACTCCAGCGCCGGCCGTCTGTCGGAACTGACTTTCGGGGTAAAACATTTCTTTTTTTCCCCGCTGCGGATTTCAGAAGCTCCATGAATAAGTGATCAGAAGTGAGGAAGTTCCTGTGTAGCCTCTTCCACGGGAACGCCCCGGCGGAGTTCGGTGATTACAGGGAGTGAATTATGTATCGTCTCTTTCCAAGCATGAACTCATCCCGTAACAAGACAGAAAACCCTGCTCACCGCGTCGGGATCCGCTGTAGGAACCGTTCAAACACACACTTTATTATTATTCATTACGCTTCACACACACCTGCACAGTGACATCGTCAGACGCAGGTCCTCACCAACATCATGGAAAGAATGAAATATATAACAAACAATAAAATAATTAGATATATTTATCCATTCGTTTGAACAGTAAATATATTTCCCATTGAACACTTTTGATTGTTTTTTTTTAAATGTTTAAATCACTAAATTTGCACATTTCCTGTTCAACACCAAGGAACAGCATGTCACACTGTGTGTGTGTGTGTGTGTGTGTGTGTGTGTGT
>OMNM01000792.1:0-16810 GCA_900302745.1 Parablennius parvicornis
TGTACCTATTTTTGATGATCACACCACCCAAAACCTGCTAAAAAAGTTTTAATTTCCAAGAAATGCAGCTCTATTTATGGGTTATTACAATATTGGCTAAAGTTATTACATTTTGAAAGGATCTAGTAATTGTTACTTCAATCATGGAATAACTCATTACATGTTATTACAATAAAGGATCGAATATGTTATTACACTATTGTCAGTGATAAATGTCAACATTTTACCATTATCAGTTGTTACAGGGTGTTTCATTATAAAGAAGTTAAACTTAGACATTAAAGTGTGTCTGTGTCCTCGGCCCTTCAGCCACATCTCCATCTATCCATGTGTGGGACGCCATGACCAAGCAGACGCTGTCGGTGCTCCGCTGCTTCCACTCCGGCGGGGTTTGTTCTGTCAGCTTCAGCGCCACAGGAAAGCTGCTGCTGTCGGTGGGCCTGGACCCCGAACACACTGTCACCATCTGGAAGTGGCAAGAAGGTGAGAAGAAGAAGCCTCCTCCTCTTTCAGTCTTAAAGGTTCCATCATATTTGAGACTTTGTGTTCATTGAGCTCTGCCATTGTTTGTAAGGTGCCAAAGTGGCCAGCCGGATCGGCCACACCCAGAGGATATTCGTGGCTGAGTTCCGTCCCGACTCGGACACACACTTTGTGTCTGTGGGCATCAAGCACGTGCGTTTCTGGACGCTGGCTGGTCGAGCTTTGCTCAGCAAGAAAGGCGTGCTGAGCACCATTGAGGACGCCCGGATGCAGACGATGCTCTCTGTGGCGTTCGGAGCTGTAAGTCAACCTCACCTGCACAATTCTCACTCTCCATCTCTGCTCAAAATATTTTTATTACACGTCAAAATTTGATGCCATCTATTCAATCTGCAAATGGAACTGTTTGCTTGAATGTGCCGTGAACTGTTGTTGCATTGCTTGCTCTGCTTTCTTAGGCCACTAGATTAGTGCAGATTTGTTTTCTTTTCAGAATAACTTGACATTTACAGGTACCATAAGTGGGGATGTGTGTGTATGGAAGGAACACATTCTAGTAAGAATAGTGGCCAAGGCTCACACGGGCCCCGTGTTCACTATGTACACCACACTGAGGGACGGCCTCATCGTCACGGGAGGCAAAGAACGACCGTAAGTGTTTTTCATCACCACGTTACTCTTCATATCAGTAAGATCTGACGGATACTTTAACTTAACTGTGTATAATGTATCATCCGGTGGAGACACTCTCACCGACATACAAAAGCAGCAAGTTTCACCGAGCTGCTATATCACTGTTAGACAAATAGGTCATTTTTTATCTTGAAATTAAAAAGACAATATTGGAAAAGGTAGTTTCTGATTGGCAATATGTCAAATCAGTGATTCTCAGCCTTTTTTCACCTTTAGCCCCTCCGGATTGCTCGTAGCAAAGATGTGAGACAACATTTCCTGTCCCTCATTTACCAAAATATCACAGTGAGGAGAAATGTTATTGGACAGCAGAAGCCTTCGTTTCAAAGCTGTGTTCTAGATGAAATCACGTGCAAATATAACTGTGACGACGTCAAAGCAGAAAATTCAGATGTGAAATAATAACATCTGTGTCTTTTCACAACAAGGATTTGATTTATGAACACTTCAAAGTTGTTTTTGTTGCTGGAACAAGTCCAAATCGTCAAAGAAAACTTTGAGAAGTGTTTTCCTGAGTGTGTGGGCTCAATAAAACAGAGCTGTCAGCTTGAAACCAAACGAGGAGGGAGCTGTCAGTCTGAGCGTGCCCACACAGTGAGGAAACGAGAGGCGTGATCAGACACACAAGCAAAAACATGTGTGAGGACGGAGTGTGTCTGTCAGGATGCAGACTGTTAATCACTCTATGTCACCCCTACAACATATTTCATGTATATAAATCATTATCGCAATCCTTTGTGCACATTTTTTTCAAAGATATCTGGGATTCTGAGTCACTGTAGTTGATTTCCCTCCGCAGGTCGAAGGAGGGCGGAGCTCTGAAACTCTGGGACCAGGAGCTGAAACGCTGCCGAGCCTTTCGACTGGAAACCGGACAGATCATAGACTGTGTTCGCTCCGTGTGCAGAGGAAAGGTAGTTCCCCACTGACAACTTCATTAAACTGATCCAACCATCTCCATCACGTGTATTCTCACATGTTCTGCTCACTCCAGGGTAAGATCCTGGTGGGAACCAGGAACGCAGAGATCATTGAGGTCGGGGAGAAGAACGCAGCGTGCAACATCCTGGTGAACGGACACATGGACGGACCCATCTGGGGTTTGGGCGCTCATCCCTCCAGAGATGTGTTTCTGTCGGCGGCGGAGGACGGCACTGTTCGTCTGTGGGACATCCCGGAGAAGGTCAGCGTCTCCTTTCATCAGCAAAGCTGTGGGAGTCTCTCGTCGACACAATGTGCTGATGTCCTTTTGTCTTGTGGGGAAGCAGAAGATGCTGAATAAGGTGAACCTGGGCCACCCGGCGCGCACTATCAGCTACAGTCCCGAGGGAGACATGGTGGCCATCGGTATGAAGAATGGAGAGTTCATCATCCTGCTGGTGGCTTCACTCAAAATCTGGGGCAAGAAAAGGGACCGGCGCTCTCCGATTCAAGATATTAGGTAAAGATATCGATCAGATAAAGAAAACCACTTGGTCCCTGTGATGTTGAAGGATCCGCTGCTCTCTGTGGTCAGAGTGTCCTCCTTATGGTAGAAGTAACTTTGACTGCTACTTCAGACAAAAACCCAACAAAACTCCTTAAATGATTATAATTTAAACACATTAAGCAAAGCTGCTAACTGTCAGGAGAACAGAAGAATATGAAATCATCACAGATTGAAGTTCTTTCATAGGATTCAGTGAGAGACTGGGTAGTTTTTTTTTTTTTTAGATTAAATAAACACGCTGGAATTTTTAACAGATACAAGAATTTTTACTACTGAGTGTCAAACAAAAGGCCCGTTGGCCAAAACCTCACAACAGGCTCCAACCCAGTCCAACAAACCACCAAGAAAATGGTCAAAATTTCTAAGAAAACAAAACTACACTGAGACCTGAGATAATGGTGATGCTGCCATGAAAGAGAGCGACCTCATTGCTATCAAATGAGCCTCAAAGCCAAGCAGTCCGGGTGAATTTGTAAAAACAGCAATACCCCTATAGACGTTATTTAGATAATTCACTGTATTTTGGACCAGAAGGTTTAATTTAAATTGGCTTTAAAAAGAGGTTGTAGTTATTTTCCATATTATTGGTTTATATAGATATTTTCATCACGGATATTCTTTCATTACAACAGAGACAAACTTTAAAATTAGAATTTTAAGATTGTTATTGCGTTATTTTATGAGTCTGGCCCACTCAAGACGAAATAGAGCTGTGTGTGGCCCCTGAAGTAAAATGAGTTTGGCAACCCTGACGAAGCATTTAATTATTATTAATGTAACATGATTACTGTTAAATTCGTTCATCCTCCTCGAGCAGCGCCGTCAAACTCATTTCAGTTCATGTGCTACAAACAGCCATTTTGATTGAAGTTGAGCCACATAAGTAGAAACATTAATATAATGACTTATGAAAACAGACAACTCAACTTTTCCCTTAGTTTTAACGCAAAGAAAAGTGCATCAACAAGTTTAATGCACTCTTAACAAAACTTAAGAAAAACAAAATAGAATCTGTGAACCTAAGAAGCCTCTGTCTTTATCTTCAGACTAATGTTATATTATGGACCTAAAGTTATTTTCTTTTGATATCTTTACACATTAAATATAACATTCTGATTGAATTGAGCCTGATTGATGCTTCTCACAATGACAAATTACCTGCATTTGGGATCTGTGAGCTAAAAAAAATGATTAATTTGAGGTTTTTATTTTAAACGTGGTGAAGTTTTCACATATAAACCTGAAACTGACACATCCGGTACTTTCATTGTGCCCCACAGTATATTATATTTATATTCAGTCTTGAATGTGTGTTTTGATGAAAGAGATATTACTATAGTGGCAAAAAGTGCTTAAAGAAAAATGATGCATTATGGGTAAACGCAAATGTACTTTCTTGGTTGAAAACATCTCTGTAACTTTGTCAAAGTGAAATATCAAAGTTAGTTTAAAAGTTTAGTTGAGTCATGTGATTAGACTCTTACATATTTAATATGTTCACAGTTTTGTACTCCAGGAGGTTTTATCATTTTAATTTATGTGATTCCATTTATTCTAGTCAGTCTTACTAGAGAGCAGATTGAAGAAAGCCACCGTCCGGTTTCCTTCACAGGTTCAGTCCAAACTCTCGGTATTTAGCCGTGGGCTCCACCGAATGTGCCGTCGACTTCTACGACCTGACGCTGGGGCCGCAGCTGAACCGCATCAACTGCTGCAGGGACATCCCCAGCTTCGTCATGCAGATGGACTTCTCCGCCGACAGCAACTACGTCCAGGTGCGTGACGGTTCATCCGTAGCGTCGTCGGAGTTTTATCTCCCCCATGTTGCGCCTCTGACCCGCGACGCCTTCCGACAGGTTTCCACGGGTGCTTACAAACGTCTGGTGTACGAGGTGCCGTCCGGGAAGCAGGTGACGGAGCAGACGCAGGTCGACAGGATCACCTGGGCCAGCTGGACAAGGTGAGAGCCGCTCTGCTGAGGCTGACACTCGGGGGCGGGGCGGGGGTCACATGAGGTGGAGAGTGAGGGGAATGTGGCCTCTGTGTTTGTCTCCAGTGTCCTGGGAGACGAGGTGATCGGGATCTGGTCCCGAAACACCGACAAAGCAGACGTCACCTGCGCCTGCGTGTCACACTCGGGCCTGAACATCGTCACAGGAGATGATTTTGGAATGGTGAAGCTGTTCGACTTCCCCTGTCCAGAGAAGTTTGTAAGTACAGTTGCATATTTTTATCATATTGTTCTTGATGTTTGTAGTTTTGCAGTTTTCTATTATCTATTAGTATCTATTAATAGAGAAAAGGATCGGACAGAGACAGAGAGCAACAAGCAAACAGACAAAAATCCACTTGCTGCAGATATATTGGTAGAATTTAAAAACCACCAGACCTCTGAAGGCCTCAGGAAGAGTTTCGCTAAATTTTCCCAGAGTCACAGGAAACAAGGTGAAGCAGCTTTTGGTTCCTACGCTCCTCACCGGTAAAACAAACTTCCTGTTCACACACTTACTTCTTTTAAAAACATTATTATTTGCCAAAACTTTCTATTAAACTATAGATTTCATTTTTATATTAGTTGTCTAAATAAAGGTTTTGCTTCATTTAAACTAATTTAAAATAGTTTTCATAATCTTAATCTCTAAAGAATAAGATTCTTAGCCACCTTGCATTTATTTCTTTTTTGAATGTCCTGTAAACATGTGAGAGGATTGACTTTCTTCAAAGAAATAAAAAGTTTAGCTTTACACTTTTAGTACATTTATTGTTTTAAAAGTTATTCTGCTGCTGCCTCTTTTCACACTTTAAAAAAAAAAATGTTCATCATTCAAATGGCACAAGAAGTGCAGTAGATTTCAAGTTATTATATGTTTTGACATCAAAGGTGGAGGTAAGGTGGCGTTTGTATCTTCGAAAGGCCTGCGACTGTCATACCCGTTAGACTTATGGTGGTTTTTAATCATTCTCAAACATCAGAATCAACCCCTTCTTTGAAATACTTTCATTGTCTCTGTGCTCTGAACAGTCAAATGGTTTTAGAACTTGTTATTGACGTTTTTCTTTCCAGGCTAAACACAAACGCTTCCTGGGCCACTCGGCTCACTTGACAAATGTCCGCTTTACAAACGGAGATCGTTTCGTCGTCAGCGCCGGCGGAGACGACAGAAGGTACGACTGAATGACAACGCAGTTTGCAAATAGCATGAAAACTGAAGTGACGCATCCGGTTTGTCTCCTGTGATCTGCAGCGTGTTTGTGTGGCGGTGCGTCCACGCGCCGCACTGACCGTCTGGAACCCGAACGCCTCCAGAGAAGAAGAATACACGAGGAGGAGGACGGACGGACCCGGCAGCTTGTATATGAGTTCACGTGGTTGTTCGACTTCACTGCCTCAAAAACTCGGTGCATGCATGTGTGCAAGGCTCATGTTCGTCACAGTATCACAGTCCTGATTGTGAACACCGGAGGGCAGCTCTGCTCTCATGGCATCACATCTTCATCCAGGAGAAAAGAATCGAATACGTTCATATCATTTTGGATTATTTTTATAAGGTTGTTTCATCGTCTCTAATGGCAGGCCTGTGAAATCGTGCTACTGACAAACGCCATTCTCATCTGAAAAAAGAACCATGTAGCAAACTGAAATTAGCCTTAATCTGAGTGTCTCTGAGGGTTTGGATTCTTTTTTTCTTTTTTTCTTTTTTTTTGTATCATTTTGTTTTACTGTTTTGGATCATGTCGTCATTTGTTCTATTTTTTACTGGTGATTCCAAATCCTGTGGCCTTCCTCCATGAATGTAACATCCACTGTTATGTTCTGGATGTCAGCATGCCAAAGCATACTATGCACTGTACACCCGACCTGGTCACTGTGTCGCCCCGGTGGTTCACTTCTGGTTCGTTTCTGTGGTTGTGTAGTGGACTGCTTGGCCTCAAGCCTCCCTCGGCAGTGTTTCTCACCCCCCCGTCATGACGTGTTGGTGTGCGCGTACTCGTTTGAGGATCGGTTTGTGGTTTTCCCGAGTGTGCATGGCTTACCGGAAGACAATCTGCCCCGACCGAATCCCTCAGAAAACAAAAAGAACGGCTGTAAAATCGATATTTCAACGCACCGTTGCAATCGTTTCGATCACTTTTTAGTGTGCTGCTAATATATATTACTGTTGCATTTTCATGAATATGAACGGTGTGACTATTTTCAACAGTGAGTTGATGTTTTGTGTAATATGATATATTGCTTAAATGGAATGTTTATCAGAGGGGAGAATATAAAAAAAAAGACAATAATAAAATAAAAAGTGCGAAACATTTTGCTCCTTGTATTCAGACTAACGACTAAAAAAATGTTGCTGCATATTTTGATTTACATTTAACCAGTGTAAATACCATTTGTAGATATTCTTTTTGTATATTTTTGTGAGATGTTTCTTAAATTCCACTTTAATAAAAAAAGAAAAAAAAGCAACCACGAACTTTTGACATTTTGAGTGATGTCTTTCTTCACGTCGACCTCGAACTGTTTCCAATATAGTTTTGTTATCATATTTCACTGGATCCTTTTACAATGTTATAACTTTGAACACAAAAAAATATATAAAATGTATATAATCTGAGACCTTAAAGTATAAACTTTTCATATTTTGAATAAATACTATAAATCAACGAGAATGTGTATTCAAGCTCCGCTTATTCAAGATGACAGAATATTCAAAATGAAAGAAAATTGCGATTGATGTACAAAAAGTGTGATGAACTAACCAAGAACTTTTAATCCATTGAATATCTCATACTTGGTGGCCACAGAAGTGAACAGTTTACCAAAAATTACAAGTGAGGTGGTTCTATTATATATTGATCCCATAACAGTTCCTGAAAATAAAAAAAAAAACCTGGGTAGATGACAGTGATCATATTGAAATAATATTGTACACTGATTCTATTCAGCGAGGCTTTTATGCTCATAATAACACATTTGATGGACTAAATCCATATTAATCCCAAAGAAGCCTATTTTTTTATGTTGTTTCGACCCAGCAGATGTTAACAGAACAAACAAAAAAAAAAATTCAAACCACACAAATTAAAAACACCAAATTAAAAGCCTGACTATACATAAAATAATTTCTCTTCTTCAGAAAACCCAGGCACACATGGGGAGAACATGCAAACTCCACACAGAAAGGCCTAGCCTGTACATTTATTCCCTGTCGTGTAATTGTTAAACATTCTAATGTGTTTTAACGTATGGATATTTCGAACTGATGAATTTAACCTGCAGCCAGAGTAAAGATAAAACGCTATAATCGCCAAATCAGCTAAAATGCAAAAAATAATTACAACTTTTAAAAGACTGTAATATCGTCTAGTTGGCCCAACTGAAACAGCTGTGAGGGCTTCATCAACTAAAATGGCTAAGACTGTTACTACAATAATAATGTCAACATCTATTAATCAGATTTATAATGATGTTACGTGTCCGAGTGTTTAAAATATTTAAATAATTACAATACAAATAAAATGTATTATCATGATTGTTTAACATTAATGCAACATGAATTACAGTTTTGGTTATTATAGTTCAAAAGAGGTGTTATCTCAGCAATTCAGTCATATTTTGCAGCTACAGACATTTCCTTTATCAAACGTTGGTAAAAATGACTCTTTGGGTCATGAGGGCTTCAATACAATAGCCCATTATTAAAAAGTGACTAACGTCTGAGAGGTTTTACGGGAATGTGATTATATACATTGTTAGTTAATCAAGTAACAATGAAGCAAGTATTCATGTTTTCACTCCCTCTTCCACCACTGGTATTTAAGCTTACGTGTGTGACAGTCACATGTGTCAGTGCTAAGTTTATATGTACAGTTTTATGATGGTGGTTTGTTAGATGTACTCTAACCAGAGAACTTCACTGGCAATAGTGTGATAACTAACTACTGTACTGTTATATAGAATCATAGACCTACTTGATTGACTCATATATGTGAATTCATTAACCTTTCTAGTGCAAATCATAACATTTCAGCAGCTTAACCAACAATAAAGTGCTGAAAGTCGGTGGTGCAGAGGTTTAACTGCAGTCTCTATTTTCTAAACATAATCTGGATTTAACAGATAAGCAGAACTCTAGAAACACATCGACACGGCAATCTTAAATTCATTTAATTTATTCAAAATGACACAAATATATACCTTAGAACTTTAGTTTCAAGCTTATTTACATATCTTACATGCAAAGGCAAATCTAAACACGGAACAATCTAATTTGTGTTGTTCAAGGTGATTCACATCAAAACAAAGTTTAATGATCCATTCAAGTAATTTTAACATCTCAGAGAAGCAGAAAACAGGCTGAAGATTCGTTCAACAGGTTCTACAACAGTGTATGCTGTATGTTTGTGTTTTCAGTCTAACATAATGTTATTTGTTTCATGAAGATGTGAGTGATAATGAAAGCTGATGTAGCGGTCGGTGATCATAGTTTGACAGAGAAGGAGCTGCCACACGAGCAGCCGTGATCAGCCTGGGGATTCTTCAGCACCAGGAAGGTGGAGCGGATCAGCTCCTGAGTGAAGTCCACGGTGGATCCTTTCACAAACTCCAGGCTGTCCTGGTCCACGATCACTCCGACCCCATCCTGCTCAAACACCCTGAAGCACCAACAAGCAGATAGGATTAGGAGTCCATAAGAAAACCAAGTGTGAACTCAAAACCGTTGTGAGCGTTCACCTGTCGTCTTGATTCCTGGTGCTGTCAACAGAGAATTTGTACTGGAATCCAGAGCAGCCGCCTCCTTCCACATGGATCCTCAAGTACTCGCCTTTCTCCATGATTTCCCCCAGTCTCTGAATCAAACAAACATGATGAATGACACAACACATACACATTAATTTACTACCAAGCTTTGACTTCACTTTACACAATTACTTTGCAGAACTCTTTTAAAACACGTCTTCTGATCATAAGAGACGATGACAGGCTGCTCCAGGGGAATAGTGGACCTATCAGTTTGTTGATTCAATTTAAATTATCTCTGGTGGCTGCACATGATTGTGTGGCTGTGATGAGTTTTCACTAGCTATGTATTCGTGGACGCACGTACACAAGCATCAGGCTACTTTTTGTTTTTTCCTCGAACCTTTGATTCATTCCAGGGTACATTGTTTATTGTTAATTATCACTCTCGCCTCACAGTGAGAAGGTTGTGGGTTTAATTTCCGGCAGGGGCCTTCCTTTGTAGAGTTTACATGTTCTTCCTGTATGTTTGTGTGTTTCCTCTCAGTACTCCGGTTTCCCCCCACAGTCCAAAAACATGCATGTGAGGTTATTGGTGCCATCATTGTTCCATGTCATATTTTTCCATCGATTTCCATCTCAGTAGCTATTCCCCAACATTGACTCAATACACCAACTTCAGGTGGAAAGTTGTACTACAAGTAAATGGACTCGGCTGATATTTAGTTTTGTTTTAGGTTTGTTTTTGAGATGACATCATGGTTATTTTTAGTGTCATTAGTTCATGTGTGTATAGAGTTATAGATGAGAGACTCCTCTGCTACATCAGTGTTTGTGCCACAGGTGGATTCTTGCTGACCTTCACACATGACTCCGTTAAATGGACCTCAGAGGAGCCGCCTGTCTTCTCCTGGACGGAGGCCCTGCTGTAACACCGGAGCCCCGCTGTGTACCGGAGCGGCGGGGTCGCACTGAGCCGCTGCAGCTTCTCAGTCACGCTGCTACTCTTCAGAAGACCCGGCGTCCTGCAAAACATTACCTATCTGTCAACATCACGTCACATGACCGCACTGGGAGTCCCATCAATACTGATAGCACCTGCTAGTCAGTTAGCATAGCGTTAGTTAACTAATCTACCTTTTAAATACCAGCTTTCTGACTAACCACAGAGCAATATCTAGCCACAAAATCATGGTTTACGCGTTGTGACACACAAGAGAAGAGCTTTACCTGGCGAGGGTGAGTATTGTTGACTTTGACGCAGCTATCATTGCTCCTCTCACGGCTGACATCTTCCATAACAGACGTCGGTGAGGCGTTCACTTTGCTCAACGACCAAAATACCGTGCTGCTATTGGCTGCGATGCCTGTCTTTCAAATAAGATACGCCCATATTGGACAGATCTCGTCTATTGATTGGCCAGTTATATTTTATCCATGATATTAGTCATGACTGACATCGTGATGATGACTTCCAGTGTGACATTTATTTTCAACCAATTGTAACGAGGAGGCGGGAGTTAAAAAAAAATGTCCCTTCCTGTGAGGCTTAACACTGGGCGGAGAAAACCCAGCGGGGTGATAAATAGGCGTTTCTTCGATCTCGTGACACAAGGAAATAAAAAGGACGTTGTTTTGTTGGCGTTTCAGAAGCGGCCGGGTTCTTTCGAAGGTACAGTGCGGTCATCTAGAGGTTTGATACCTCTCGGTACTTTAACTCTAGGATATCTCACTTGCTTGAGCTATTTAGTACATTACCAGGAACTTCAACACCGTTGTTCGACGTTGTGTTAAACTTTTGAATCACTACTACGCTCAGGAGATTCCGCCGGTGTCACGTTGAAATCAGTTTCCGTGGTATTTAGTGCCACCTTGAGTGGCCACAGGTTTTCTCTTATTTACCTGGTGTTTGTTGGTTGTTTTCTTCCATAAGGGTCTTACAATAAAAGGGAAACATGGATGCCAGGAGCGGGTTTATCGTCGTGCTCTGCTTGATGGGCTTAACCTGCGCTGTTCCAGTCAAGTACATTGATTGTGGTAAGTTTTTGTCACTGAACGTGTAATTTCACGACATGTGAAATCTCTTGGTGAGTCAGACGTGTTCTCAAGCCTCGTCATAGCAACGCCCTCAAATTTATAAAGACTGATCACACACTGTAGAAAGTGTGTTATTCAGCATTGCAGTTGGATAGAAATCTCCAAATGGCACTGAATTTAGATGTGCTAAAAGTGTTGCCATTTATTTAGACATGAGACAAAACCTTCAAATCTAAAAACACCAAAATGCACTTGTCCGACTCTTATTTGTGATATACGTCACACGCTTCTGTATCCAGCAAATTAAGACATTGATTTCCAGGAGTTTTGAAGAGAAACAAGGAATCGATGTGGAACAAAGTCTGAAATATCGATAACAGCAATCAAGGAAATAGATGAAGCAGCAGTTTGTTTTGTGATAAACTCACATAAAGCAAACAAACATCTAAAAAGTGCATCATATTCATACGCTCATTTGTCTTCTTTGCCTCTCAGATACAAGAGTTCTAAATACATGCATACTTCTCAAGGTAGTTTATTGATGTGTGAATGCAAACTTCTGTTTTTTTTTCCCCCTTTCGTCTTAAGGATCTGCTTCTGGCAAAGTGACCATGGTGGACATCAACCCCTGTCCCAGTCAGCCCTGCCAGCTCCACAAAGGAGACTCATACAGCGTCAATGTGACGTTCAGCAGTGGTGAGAGGATATTTCATGACTACTTTTAACATCTTCTATAACGCATGCCAGCATTTGAAGTGGTAATCACGGTTTTTTTTCTTTTTTTATTTACTCATAGGAGTGGCGAGTCAGACGAGCACAGCCGTGGTCCACGGTATCATTGCCGGCATCCCCATCCCCTTCAGCATTCCCAACGGAGATGGCTGCAAGTCTGGAATCCAGTGTCCCATCCAGAAGCAGCAGATGTATTACTATCAGGCCACGCTACCTGTGAAGCCCGAGTACCCTTCAGTAAGTAGCTCTGGTGACAGCAAACCCTAAATAAACCAATTATTTACAGAACATTTTGTTAGTGACGATGACCAGCCTGCTTTACGTGGTCTCTTATTTTGATAATGAACTCTGCCATGCAAGGTACTCTCACGCAATGGGAAGATGCATGATGTTCACTGTATTAGACAACCAAATTCATGTTCAGGGTGAACTGGAGGAGATTCTCTCCACCTACTGAGCCACACTAGGAGTTTTATTTTTCTTCTAATTTATTCAAATGAAAGTAACTTCGTATTGGTTCTCTATTATAATGATTATTTGCCTTTTTTGCTTCTAGAATAAACGAAAGGGCACTCAGCCCGCCCTTATCTGGAACTTTCTCTGACCTGGAATAAAACATTTTTAAAAAGATGTGCTCTTTCTTAACTGACGGCTTTCTTCTGTTTTTGCAGATAAAGCTGGTTGTGGAGTGGGAACTGAAAGACGACAGCAAAAGTGATCTGTTCTGCATCAAGTTCCCAGTTCAGCTTGTTTAACACTGACAAATTGACACAAATACCTCTGACAAATATTTCTCTTTTAAGGAACAAAAAAAAAAAAATGGATTTAACTCTACGTAACAGAAATTCAAAGAATGTCACTAGTTTCTATTTTATTGAATTATCAAACTGGTTTTTAAGACATTATTTGATGAATTCACTGCACATGCTTCCTAAATCCTATAGAAATATTAGGCACATGTTTTAATGTCACATTTTAAAGATGTGAAATCTGGTTAACTGCTGTGTGATTGCATTCCATCACAGTGCTAATGTCTAATCTTACTGGCTGCTGTGTAGTCAGAGAAGATCTGCAGGCTGTACTGTTTTGTTCTGGGTTTTTTGTTTTATATTTCTTTTGTGTAACCACTGTAATGGAATTTGATACTGTAAACAAATAATAAAAGTCAGTTCTTGAAAGAAGCTTGATTTGTCTATTCCTGGCGATATATTGTATTAACAAGGCCTTAAAGTAAAGACCTCACCACTTTTAGAACGTATTAACTTGGACAAGTTAAAACAAGCCAAACTCAGACTGAATTGTTGAACGTCTTATTTTCAGACACCAAAGTGAAAAAAAAACAAATAACTGCTGGTCAGGATTTGATGTATTGATGCTGCAGTTTCCACTTTGGGAGATCATTCAATTGGAAACTAACAATGTGGACTTTTAAGTGTGAGAGAGTTCAGATAAAGATTGTTGTATTTTGAGCAGAAAAGATGATAAATTGTGAATTTAGATTTGAATTTACTCCATCAGAACAACTACATGACAAAATAAAATGTATGGAAGAACATGCTGTACCTCAAGTGTTGAGTTCTGTAACCTTCATGACCAAAAAAATCTGTTTGTCAATTTGTACTAAATCAAATAGAAATAAAACAACAAAACCTTTCAAATGAAGCTAATGGAATATAAAGTTTCATGAGTTTTAATAAAACTATCTCACATTGCATTTATGAAGCTCCTGATTTAGCAGTTTCACCCTTTTTCAGCAGTTTTTAGACAATTTTGAAATTTTTCAAATCAGTTTTTTTAACATTTCTAGTCATTTTGAGGGGTTTTTAAGCCATTTTAGTTTCTCTCATTTCTTGTGGTTTTCATTTTTTCCCATTTTAGTTACTGTGCATTTTTCAAGCCATTTGTTTTCAGCAAAGAGATAAGTCTTTTTGAAAATGACTCTAATGTGAAATTGAACAGAAAAATACAATAAAATGTTTACATATTTTGAGAAAGCTTCAAGAAACCGCTACAGAAGGGCTGAAGAGCCACATGTGGCCCCAGAGCTGCAGGTCGCAGACCCCTGATCTAGTGTCAAGTGTAATGAAAGATGATATAAAACAGGATGAGATTTGGTGTAAAGGGTTGATAGAGACGATTTCAAATAAAATTAACAGTATGAAGAGTTAAAACAGTTTTTTAACTGCTTCAAAATGTTGTGACATTTACTCGTGAAACATACTGAGTGAGAAAGGGAAGAAGCTCAGTGTCTCCCAGCAGCCAAGACCTACGGCGCCACTACAAAGTCTTAATCTGACCTTAAAAGTAGAGATGTGTCAGCCTCTCTAACTAAAACTGGAAATGTGTTTTTGTGGACAAATGTGAAATATAACATCCTTATATTTCCTAAACATGTAGACATATTTACAGAATTTAATGGTGAAGAAAGACAAATGCATAAAAACTGTCACAAACATGCAAACTCTCTATTTTACAGAATATAATCCATCTTTGAAGTCAAGACTGTAAATCTGTTTGGACTCTAAAAGGAACTTTACAAAACAAAGAACTGAAACTATAAAACCTACCAGAGGTAAAAACACTGAGAATCTGAGGGTGATGTGAAATTACTCTTATGGAAATACTTTTTACCAAAACAAGTTTGTAATGTAATTTAGTTACACTGTAAATAGTTGATTCGATTCAATTCAGTTTACTTTTACTATTTAATGTCTTTTTCAAAAGCATGTAAAACAGCATCAAGATGGTTGAAAAATGTAAATCTGAAGCAGTAATTTTGAACTTAGTAGCTACAAAAATACAGGTGCAAACGTTGATTTAAAGTGTGGACGTTCTCCGTCCTAATAGTATCTAATGTGACCACATGCAGTGAATTGTACTTAAGTATGAATGGAATTTAAAAAAAATAGTCTTATTGTGGAATTATTCATTTTTGTCATCAGGATTAAACTCATTGTTTTTGTCTTTTTGTATATTTATAATTAAAAAAAAAAAGATATTTCCCCAGTGGAAGTCCAAGTTGGGGACTTTCTGTGTAGAGTCTGCATATGAGGTGAAATACTGTCATAAAAAATGGAGATACATCAATTATAATTGTCTCTATGTGAACTTCCACCACTGTCCTTGACTTAATCGTGTGAAATAACGGGACAGGCTGACACACTTCTGAGATTTTATTGGTTTGAGCAAAGGTCAGCAGCAGGTATAATGACAGTATGAGTGCAGAGAGGGAATGAGTCGTCATAACACTGCAGCAGAACCAGAACCAGGTCACACAAACAGCAAACCAGTGCTAGAAAGCAGCTTCAGAAGGTCTCACTGTGCATTTTGACTAAAAGAGCAAAACTTGCACGGAAAAATATATAGATTTAAACCTTTATAAACGGCTTTTTGTCACAGCTATATTTGATATAAAAAGCTTGAGATGCAACATACTGTGCAGAGAAACTAACAAAAAACAAAAACTTAATTCGCTGTAATCGCAGCTTTTATAACAAATGTTTTGACCTATTTCTCCATGTGGACCAACAGCTCCACAAAATCCTCTTATCCACGTTACAAAAAGAGTCAAAGTGTCGGTGTTTGAACTTTCCTTCTTGAACAAAGCAGTAGAAACATGAAAAGCACGATAGCTTTTTGCTCTGCCATGGAAACGCCTGCTAAATAAAGCCGGGGATATACGTGAGCAGATATCGGTCGTCGGGTCACAGCTTCAGAGCCGGCAGCGTCTCTAATAACACAACTTTCTGCCTCCTGATCCTGATAGATACAAAAAGGTACACAATTCCTTAACAATGTGTGCCGGTACAAAGAAGAAAGAAAAAAAAAAAAAACAACTCATTTATCGCATAGAAACTGGAAGATCGTTCCGCAGCAATGTCAACAACAACACAGCTTTGCACATAGCAGAGATGTGAGCGGATGAAGTCACGATGGCGGTCGGGGCGAAGCAGCTTGATGGCGCCGGGCAGCCCTTGTTGTGGTGGCCGACGTCACAGACTTGGTATTTGTTCACTGGCTCGTGTCCGGATATGTTCACCCGCCGGCTCCCCGTGTGCGCCGCCTCCTCACTGTCCGTTCTGTTTGAGCCTCTCCAGCCGCTGCAGCAGCGCGTTGCCGAAGGCTTCCCTGTAGCCGGGGCTCAGCGTGTCCAGCAGCGAGTACACCGTCTCGTGGTACTGGCAGCTCAGGTCCTCGTCCACGTGGTCGAAAGCGTAGCCCACCACCTGGAGGGACACTGGACTGTCATTATGGGTGTAACAAGCAATAACCAAATAGCTTTTGGCCATTCTGAATGAATCCTAAAACGCTACGAAAGTTAAGCTTCCACTTGAAAGCGTCACGTAAAGGGAGCCTTGAAAAAGATCTCAATTATTGCATTATTGGTTGTTAACAAGTGAAGAGTTGTCAAACACATGATACATCGCTCAAATCCATCCATCTTCAAAGGAATAGATTCTGTTTTCGTTATTTTAAAACTTAACAATTACTGTCTGTATGATCTGATGGCAATTGGGGCCTGTAATTTAAAAAGTGCAAAGACGCATCAGTAAATTATTAAGATATGTTTTGACTTATCAGACATATTTGTAACTATATTTGTGAGTGACTGTAGTGTCAAATCTTTCAGAACCCTGTTA
>OMNM01000794.1:0-17024 GCA_900302745.1 Parablennius parvicornis
ACTTTTTGAATGAACACATTGCAGATACACAATCAGGACAATCCGATGAAGCCAATGATTGTTATCAACAACAACAACAACAATAAACACACACACACACACACACACACACACACACACACACACACACACACACACACACACACACACGTCAGCTTTCATAAAAGACATGACATTGGCAATCACTGACACTCTTTCTGAAGGTTAATTTGTTGTGTTGATTATGTTTTCACTGATCTTAGCACAATTAAAACTTGTATTAGTTAAACAATAAACAATCTGTATTAGGAAATTACTGTTTTTTTTACAGTGTATTGCCTTTAACTTGCTTCCTAGATAAGATTGCATTGTGTAGCAGCATAAAAAAAAAACAACCCTCCTTTCTGGCCATCCTGCAGTGTTGAGCTTGGTCACAATACAGACTCCATTGAAATGCATGAACAGGATGTATTCTTTTTCACTCACGTGCACCATTAAACTAGATTGGGGAATGATTTTATTACAATAACTCCAGCATCGATAAATCCACACAACAATGATTACTCCTCTCCTTTACAATAGTAAAATTTTTAGTGTAAGGATACTTCATTGGTTGGCATTTTATTAACTGTTCAGTGAAAGTAGTGTGCTTTCTTGATTTTATATGATTGGATTTTTTAATGAAACGAGTTGTGACGTGTTAGCAGTATAATTTTAATGTAGGATCTCGTCTTTTGTAAAATTTCTGAACGATAATAAAGAATGAGGAAACACAAGAAATTAGCATTTAGTTTTTTAAATAGTTAGAAAAGAAAGAAATGCTCCACAGAAGACATGCAACAGATGACCGTGGATAATGGTCTGTGTAGGTCTGCAAAGTTGTAAATGGACAATTACTAACCCTCACTAACGTTATATCACATGTAGCATACTAAATTCTGGATAACTCAATTCAGGGGCCTTTTCTGAAACAATATCTTCTTTGCAGCACCAAGACAGTGAGCCGGTATCATTCTCCATTTCTGGTGAACCGCTACAAGAAGCTGCTGCAGCTCAGAGAGCAGCTGCTGCTCGACTGCCAGGGGGAGTGGACCAATTTTCTAGAGTATGGCACGCACGCCCACTCACACAGTCACACAGTGTAAAACTATTAAAAACATGTCAGTATGTGGTTTAGAGTTGTGCCTTCTCTACTGTCAGCTTGCCAGAATCGGTTTATTTTAGTCAAGTACAACATCAGTGCTGAGACCTCAGAACAAAGTATGCACTCATCTTAATTTACTCTTGAGAATATTTTTCCTGTCTCTTATTCTCTCTCTGTCTGTCTCTCTCTCCCTGTAGTCAGTTTGGGGAGCACTACCACACCATGAAAAGGGCTATTAGTCACCTAGCAACCATGGACTGCCTCTTTTCACTGGCTGAGGTGGCTAAACAGGGGGGCTATTGCAGGTGAGTCCTCTCGTGATGACCGTAAACACTGATGTATGGTTACAATAATGTGTGTGTGTGTGTGTGGGTATCTGTGTGTGTGTCCCGTGTCGTGTCCTATAGTCTCAGACAGGCTGTGAGTGGGCGTGTGCACCGGGCCTCAGAAGTGTGCTCTGCCAGAACACCAACATTTCTCCCACTTACCACACACACACACACACACACACACACACACACCTCTTTATATTGTCTGTTTTTAGACATTTCTTCATTTCATTTTTTTTTTCACCTTTGCTGTAGAACTACAGTATTCAATGTACTCATGTTCATGTGTCACCACATCACTCATTGTTACATCTATACCAAACAAAAGTAATTGTATTAATTAAAACTATTCAAAGAAAAATATTTCTCTTCTGGCAATCAATCAAACCCTCTATTTTGCTGTACAGTACATAGAAAGAGTGTCAGGAGAAGTTCTTCAACTAGCATCAGATACAGCACACAGTGGACATCTTGACAAACAGGTGTTTTGGGAAAAAGAGTCTCTGGACTGATTGATGGAAGGTCGAGCTGTTTGGCCCCTGTTACAATAGAGATGGAGGCTGACTGGCAGGAGAGGAGATCATGAGGCGGTGTGGTAGAAATAAATACAGTCTGAGGCAGCTACGCTGTACCAGATACAGTTATGGTTCATGTTAACCACAGCTTAATAGTAATTTCAGCAGAACAACAATCCTTAACACACAATGTCATTCACTACAGAAGCAATGAAGGATTTAAAATTGACTCAAAAGAAAAGATCCCAGATTTGAATCAGGAAGTACAGGCTGCAAAACCTGACTGGACACGTATCAATGGAGAAAACGGGAAATCCAAAAATATCAGTTGAAGGGTAAAATGTTTTTCTGCTTTCCAGTTGTGTTGGACGTCACTCCTTCAAAAAAATTAAAAATGTTACAGTTGCTTCTGCACTTTGAGTATAAACAAAAATCTCTCACAAGAGGATATACAACAAAAGAATGCAACATCACCTCTGAAATCATTGTTTTGTTTGCTAAATAACAGTTGGTACACAGCTATTAATTTTTTTTGGTGGTGTTGTGGGAAAAAAAACCCTTCATCTGTAAACCTTGGATCAATGTGGAAAAAAACATATTTTTCATAAAATGTACTTATTTCTTCACACCTACTGTAAAATGGATTTTATTCTATCTCAAACGGTGCACTGTAATGCAACTATGATTCTTTGGACTTTTTGACATTTCATGACGAAATCTAATATGAACCAATAACGACAGTAGTTTTGCTGAAGATCATAAGAGAGGCTTCAATTTCTCTGTGAATGTATATGTGAGGATAATTTGCAATGTTTTTGAGCTTGACTGAGTTATATTCAGGAGGGTTTTTCATTTTATTTTAGTTCTCTGAATCCTGCTCAATTCCGCAAAGTACGAAACCCAAATCAACCTGGAATGAAAATGACCCCCTCATGATATCAAGACAAACTGAACATCCTAAATTTTCAATACCTAATAATTTTATCATCAATAGCAGACATTTGATTCCATTTACGAGTTAAAAATACTTACATTAAAAGCCAAAAATAGGATAATGAAATTCATTGTAAACAATTAGATATGAAGCAGACATCCTGTCTGACAAAAGAAACTATTTATTGAATTAAAATCTGAGCCTTTGATTCACATTTATGTAGCTAGTGTTTCTTTTTTCTTTTTTGACTATAAAAATTACATCCTATGAGAAACACTCTCAAAAGTACAAGTACCAGCATTGTGTATATTTTTGTGATATGTATGGTCTATCTGTGTTTTACTTTAGTTGTAATAACAATTTATATGTAATTTTGTGTAAATATTTTCTTGTTTGCGTTAAAAATGATCCGTCAAACTGAAATGATCCTCTAGAAAATAGTAGACCAGTAAAGTTACCGATAAAGATAAAGTATTTGTTCACGCTACTATGGAGAGATTTAGTGTCAATGCACCCTGTGTCACACTTTGTGTGCGTGTGAAATGAAGAGGATCTGATTATTGTTTGCATGTTGAGCTGACTTGGTGTGTTTTGTGAGCGCAGGCCAGAGGTGTCTGAAACCCAGCGTCGGATTGTGATCAGGGATGGCCGACATCCTGCTATTGACCTTCTGATGGGAGAGCAGAACCAGTATGTGCCTAATCATACTGAACTACAGGTACACACACACACACACACACACACAGTCAGATCTACTCACGTTGCTTCATTCAGAGAGTTTTGAACATTTGCCTTCACACTTAATCAGCAACACAGAGCTGAAATATTTTTTTTTTTTAAGCGCACTCGATGGAGGAGCGACTTGTGTGATGCCTCACACAAACACATGCGCGCTCCCTTCAGTGATGGAGTGGGTGTAGGTTAAATTTGCAACAGAAGCACAGACCAATAGGAAGAGGAGCCAAGCTTTCAGTCCACCCACCGCTTCAGCTGTGCAGGACAGCATGCAAATATCTTACTCTGTCTCTCTCCTCTTTTGCCTTCTGTCTGTGTCGTGGTTATAATCGTCTCCTCTCCGCTCCCGTCTTTCAGGGCGAAGGCAGGAGGACCATGATAATCACTGGGCCCAACATGGGGGGAAAGAGCTCCTACATCCGCCAAGTTGCGCTTATCTGTGTTATGGCTCAGATGGGCTCTTACGTCCCCGCCTCAGAGGCCTGTCTCGGCATACTGGACGGCGTTTACACTAGGTATGGACACGTGGGAAAATGTCTTGCTCTATCTGGATGTTTGACATTTGTAAATAGACGTACTGAAACAGCAAAGATAGTGACCAGTTTAAAACATAAGGCACACATAGCCACCAACTTCCGATTGTAAAGTAAAATAAAAAGTATAATCAAGACTCACTGAACCTGTTCAATTGACAGCACAAACTTGATAACTAGGAGTAATCGGTCAATTCTCATAATCTCATCTAACAAATTTATGTGCACTTTGGCAACATACGTAGTGTCGTAAGACTTTGACTTCACCTTATTTTCAATATATGTGGTCTTGTTTTGAAGCTGGTGATGCACACAGTCTTCACATGAGATTTGTTATCGACTTTCCATTTGATTTCATCTCCTTTTGACTCCAGAAGTGGCTCTTCCTAAAAGTTCTACTGCTGCCTGTCATGGATTTTGTCTTCCACTCTCATTGTGACTATGTCAGTTCAGTTTTCTGCCATTTTCTATCTCCAATATGAGCAGATATAAAAAAAAACTAAATAAATCAGATGAATGGGGATACACAGAAACTAGATAATGATTGATTGTTTAGTGTGAATGTAAATTCTGCACTGCAGCACAAAGATGCTTTAGATTTGATGGAGGGCTACTTTTGCAAATTGATTGTCATTACTATATCACTTTGTATACTATAAATATATAAAAAAAAACAGCCTTAGCAGTGATGATTTATTTTTTTATTAACAGTGTATTCATGCTCTGCATGTTAACACATTTGGTCAATCAGATGACGCCCTCCTGCCCTACATGCCCGCCCACTATGTAGATGTGTGTCCAAGGTCAAATATTAGGCAGAAAGAGAGTGAGCATTGTGATGTGTGGAAGGGATAGAGGCAAAAAGGAAAATCCGAGTGTAGAACATCTCGTAGTTGTCCCTTTTCACACCCTGCGTGGATTCAGTGAGTCACGGCTACACCTCTACGGCCATTCTAGATGAGGCCTGTGTTTACACGGAGCGGCTCGTTGGGTCGTGCCAGGTGGCAACATGGCAGAAATTGGAGGCACTAAAGAAAAACAAAAACACAAAAAAAAAATAACCTCAAAAATGCTTCAAAATATTGCTGATGGAAATGGCAGAGGATGGCAAAAAAAAAAAAAAACTAATCCCAAAAGAAGTGGTCACTTTCCCCTTGGTGTAAATTAGGGGCAAGAGAAAGAAGACTGTTATTTGTGGGTAGAAATCAGTAAAGACAAAAACATAACCATCATATACTTATTACATGTGAAATATTGTGGCCCTAGTTTGATGTCAAGCTGAGTTTCACTAATAGCTCTTTTTTTGTTCTTAAAGTTTGACACTTACATTGGCAGTGATGATTTTTTTTTTTTTTTTTTTATCAGCACAAAAGAGCATTTGGTAGAAAATAAATAAAACCTTCTTAGTTTCTCAGCTGAATTGATCACCATCTTCTGCCCTATCAGCATGTTTTCCACTGCAATTATTTCAATTTCATAGAAGAGAAAAAAACCCTGTACCCTTTATGACAGTTCTTTATTACAGGAGTCCGGGTGGGCTTAAATGTGAACGCGAACCCCGCCTCTTGGTAGATTAATACGAAATAGGCAGTAATCTTTGTTTAGAACATTTTCCTCTGGAGTGACGGTGCTTTTAAAAACATTGATTTATGTAATTTGACAATATACCATGGGTCTTCCACCTCAAGTTTCAAAAACGCATTATTTTAAGCAACAAAGATTAGGGTGGAGCTATCCAATAGAAAGTATACTTAGGAGTCATAGCTTTTAATGGAAAAAAGAAGAAAAAAGATTATTTTTGTGTCTTTCTGAAGCTTTATAAATCTGTTCAGCTCTCAGAATGTGGCCGTGAGGCAGTTTTTAGTCGAGAAAGGGCTGAGAGGATTCATGTTGTTAAAGTGTATAAGAGTTTAGGAATATGTGTATTAGTCGGGCTATATATTAACGTGTAGACATTGATCTGAAAGGAGCAATCTTTGCAGAAATTGGGAATCATGTGGTTGTACTTGTGCATCCTCATCAAGATTGTAGTATTACTATTGAGCTTTTTGGAGGCTTTTGCTGGCAATCCTGATGAGTGGTGCATTATAGTAATCCAGTCTGAAGGAGACAATTAGATCTGAAAATGAAAAAGAAAACCAGAGAAAGAATCAAGAGCACACCAGGAAAACTACCCATTACTTTCATATTATGTCTGGTAGAAAAGCAGCACTGCCTTGAACACACCACCCACCACTGTGAGAGATGGTGGTGGCAGCATCAGGCTGTGGGGATGTTTTTCTTCAGGAGGAGTAAGGAGGCTCTTCTGAGTCGATGGGAAGATGGATGGCGCCAAATAAAGGGCAATCTTAGAGGAAAACCCGTTAGTCTGCAAAATACTTGAAACTGTGGCAGAAATTCACCTTCGAGCAGGATAACAACTCGGAACATGCAGCCAAAACTACAGTGGAATAGTTGAATCAAGGTGTAGAATGAATAAGTCAAAGTCCAGACTTTAATTCAACTGAAAATCTCCATCCAACCTGACTGAGCTTGAGCTATTTTGCAAAGAAGACTGGGCTAAAATTTCAGTCTCTCGTTGTGAAAAGCTGGTCGAGACAAACACCAAAAGACTTAGTGGCTTTACAAAATAATGTCTCAATACTTTTGCACGCCACACTTTATTGGTTTTATTATTAATGTTAAAAAAGATAAAGAAAACCATGTATAATTTTTCTTCCACTTCATGTAACATGATGTCTCAGAAAATCCAAATAAAATACTTTTGTGGCTGTAATGAGAAAATATTGGGAAAACTTCCAGGGATATGAATACTTTTGAAAGCCACTGTAAGATCTGAAGACTTTTGCAAAGTTTGCTTTTTTTACTCTTATAAGTCATTAATGACTTTGACACACGACTGCTTTAAATCAGGTTGATATCTGTGTGACACATACACACACACAGTCCATAAATTAAATGCTGTAAACATTTTCCAAAAGCAACCAAATCCTCCTATTACAAGCCATAATACATTCTTCCTAACGATGCACACAGTTACACAAACGTAGCAAAGAAGTGATGAAAACAGGAACTTTCTTTCTTCTTTTGTCTCTGTTGACTTAAGGATGTGAACAGTGACCATGACAACACTGTCTGAGCCTACTTTCAACTTTGATCACCGTTTCTCATTAGTCTAACTAAACATAAGCAGTTTGCATCTACTGTGGGGCAACGACAACCGTCTCCCCTTCAAAATCACCTCATCCACCTTCACCGTCTGTGATACAGTCCAGTTTATATTTAGGACTGACACTCAGACTAATCCCACCCTAATCCCATTTTGTTCCTCGCCACCGAGGAGGAGGTGTGCAAGAGAAAATATAAAGAAGAGCAAGATTTGTTGGACAAAGCTGTCTCTATTGTTCCATCATAGTTCAATTCCGTATAATAGAGACCATCAGATAATAACGCTTTGTTGGAGAGTATCTTTTTTCTTGCTGATGATTATTCTCATTATGATGAGAGCAGCAGTAAGCTCTGCATGCAGTTTCTAGTCCTGACTATATATTAGTGTGGAGCAAGCCAATATATATGTTCTCTGCTATTCTGCCTCTGCTGCACTATGTGATTAGACCTAATGGCTTGCAGATGTGTGTAATTTTCTTTTTTGTGGGTTTAAGCATGTTCTCGTGTATTAACCCAGCGGGAGCCAGGAACATTGCTGAACACCAAGAGTGCACTGCTGTGTCTGTATACGCATGGATATTTTCTTCTCTCTGTCCACCAGAGGCCCAGTTGGGGGTGGTTTAGACTCGTGTCATTGTAATGATATGATGTTGACTGATCTTCTGCATCTGCAAGTGTCCACTGTGGCTCCAACATTTGAGCTTCATAGGTAGAATGACAGTTTGGTTTGACTGAGTGGACCGGAGTCGTGAAATGATCTTTCGGATCGGAGATTTGCAGACTGGCTTGGAAACAAGGGATATTTGAAATTAATGTGAATTATATCATATTTTTAACATATAAGTAGCTGAACTACCCCACAAACTTACACACAGACTACAAGAATGACGCATGGACATGGACACAGTAAATTGAATAAATAAGCTGAATACGAGACTTCAAATTGCGGAAGGACTAATTGATAAATCTAAATGTAATACAGATATCAAAGCAATGATCATGTAGAGAGAAAAAAAAAAAACCCAAAGCAAACGATCTAAGTCTACAGTGTAAGTTGCAATGATTGCTGTGGTGAGCCTTGTAAAAAATGTTATTTATAATAGAGATTAACATCATGTTGAATGACTTTTTTTTTTTACTCTCAATGAATAAATAAAAATATTGAATTATAGGAAATAATACTAAAAAGTATAGATCAACATCATATTATTATTTCAACAAAACACTGTTGGTGAAAATATATTTACAGTCAAACAGTCAGAATGATGAATCTTTTTACCTATTGAGTTCTGCCCAATATAGTTTATTTCCCTTTGTGTACTGAAGCAGTTTCTATCTTCCTTTGGCTGGAAATTGTCTTTTTTTATTTATTATTTTTTTTAAAGCTTGGCATTTCAAGCTTTTAAGTCGTGGATTTGATTGTATAAATGATGGGCCAAATTATTCAAAATGACAGGAGCGAGCTGTGACATGCAAAGACAGTTAATGGCTGCATTCAAATAAAGACAATATGTTCATGGTCGCGACCTTTAAAGCACAAGCAGATGTACTTACTGTGGATTTTTCCTGGTTAACAATTTCAAGAAAAAAAAAAAGAAAAAAAACAAGAAAGTAAGCCTCAGGTTACTACATGTTAATTCATTTTACTTCGTTTTTCGCAAGTGTGTACTATCAAATCAGTTAGTCTGCATGTGTGTTGTTAAGTCAGATTTATTATTGGGTTTGAAGGTTATTTTTCTCTCTCAGATTGTGCTTAAATCTAATTAATGTTCAATGGGAAAAAGTACAGTACTCATACTGTATTTGCAGTCCTCTTTGTCCGTGTGTTTCTAATTGCACCACTCAGGCCCGCTCAGTCGAGTTTAAGATCCTGAGGAGACTTGGTCTTGATAATAAACAATCGATTCCTAGAGAGAATCACTGCTTCTCTCATGTGTGCGTGGAGGTGTATGTTAATCAGCGAAAGAGAAGCTTTCTGTCGTGGGAGCTTGTGTGTCTTCCTCAAGTGGAGTAAGCAGACTTCTGTTTGGGGTAATGAGATGGTGCGTAGGTGTCGGATGGGATATCCTGTCTGAAATGATCCAGATGATTGATTATCGATGAGGACAAAGACAATAATCTGCCGTCTCACAGATTCACCCCGTTATTTCCTGCCCACTCTGCAGTGCCACAGTTTTTTGTGCAAATATGTCATCTATGAGTTTGAGCTCAAGGCGAGTATTGATTTTCCTGTAAACTGTGGCATCTCATGGCAGTGGCCTGAACTGGTGTGTGCGTCTTTCTCTCCACTGCTGACAGACGCACATGGGTATGTGCCTGTATGCAGCTGCTGTGCGCACATTTTCTTGTCAATATTGAGTCCTGAAGGTTATAGAGCACATTCTTCTATTCCTTCATGGTTGTTATGGAAACAGCAAGAGGAAGCTGAATGTTAAACTGTGTTTTGAAAGAACCTTTAATCGACCATGGACTCCTAACAGTGATTATATCATGTTTTCCCAACGTTGTTCACAAGCTCCCCTCCCATCAGAAAATGCAGGATTGTTTTTTTTCTTCTTCTCTTTATAGAAACGTGGCTGATATCTTCAGGAGACCTCACCAATAGCAGATTGTTGTGTTGCCAACAGGTCTCTGTAAAACATCCGCACCTAGGTGGGTGTTGTATACATGTTGAGCATGTGGGAAAAAGGCTGCTTTGTCCATCGATTCCTTCGTTTGTATGAGTTTTTATAGCACTGGAGTGTCGGGGTGCCTGTGCCATCCTGTAGGCGGTACACAGTGCCTGGTAGGCCTATTGTGTGTTATAGGACCTGGAGGGATTCACACAGGATTAAACTGTGCAAAAATCATTGTTTCAAATTTGTTTGTCAAACCAAAGGAAACACTTGCAATAATTGCATGATATAATTTACAAGGAGCAACTGCTTCCCATGATAGTTTTTTATTTAATGTGACTTTCCAATTGAGAAAAAAAAGTAGGGAATTATTTATTCTGAAATAAACAAATATATTAAATAAATGCAACAGGTCAGCGCCTCTCAATATTTATGGAAACAACAATATAAAATGGTAGACTGTGTGAAAGGTCAGTTATCTTTTTGAATGTATGTAATTCA
The DNA here is from genome assembly GCA_900302745.1 of Parablennius parvicornis. NCBI lineage: Eukaryota > Metazoa > Chordata > Actinopteri > Blenniiformes > Blenniidae > Parablennius > Parablennius parvicornis. The sequence goes on from OMNM01000794.1 coordinate 10,454, forward strand.
TGAAAACCCAATTATTCTCATCTTAAGACAACTATACACAAAGGAACTTTCTCTTAGATCGCCCACAGGTAAAATCTTTCAGATTCCCTTCAGTGATCGACATGACAGAGAAATAAACCTTGAAGGAACATAGTGGGCAAAGTAAAGCCATACCTGTTTGAACATGTAAAAAAAAAAAAAAACATTCACTCATATTTACATTAAAAAAAATGAAGATTTGAGGATTACACTGCAAGTGTTTAAATGCTTAACTAAATGGATTTGGTCCTGCAGACATGGTTGATACAGCCTGGTGAAGGCCATACTGAGCATTAATGTAGGAAATAAAAGAGACCTTTTACTTGATGTGTTTTTTTCCAGACTGTATGGTGCTGGTCCGAACATTTCCAAAGAGGTGATCCCTGGGAATCTTACCCACAACCTGTGTCTGGTTTATAAAGAGTGGTCAAAAAGAGAATAGAGTCAGTCCTCTGTGTGCTTATGCCTGATTGATGTCACAGGTCAGAAGAGAATAGCCACCTTGCTTTGAGTTGACAGGAAGGTGACAGTAACTCTAATGCCAACTCAATTCGAGCTATTTGAAAAATCATCTTTGAACCTACAGCCTTTGAAGCAGTCGGCCTGCAGCAACAGGTTGAACTTGGTGCCAGTGTTGTCATTCCTGTCTTACCAGTATAAAACAGATGTAGATTGGACGGCCGGGTCAGAAATTTTGTGCAAACGACACGAGAGCATGAATCCATCCAAAACAGAGGTGAGAAATGTTATTGTCAGCCAGTAAACAAACTGGACACTGTCTGTTAATGACACAAGTGCAGTTTGCTCACACAGCCCAACCTGCACCCCTTTTTCAGGTTGCCACATTAAAGAAACCACAAAATTTGATGCTTTCAGTAATTCAGTTTGTCATCTTGAAAGGTTTTTTTTTTTCTTCAAACTGCTTGTCATTTTCAGTGTTAATCAAATTTCTCTTTTTTTTTTCCTTACTAGGTAATTGTAATACTTTTACTATGTAATTTTCAGTTGTATTTACTTCATCAAGTAAAGAGTACTGTCTCTGTGTCATGAGGGAGTAAAATCACTGAATCATCAGTTAACTCAAAACGTAAAGAAAAATGCACGAGTGTGAGACAAACACTTGAAATGTGGTTAAACATGTTCTTCTTCGAGGAGGTGTGAGAACACTAATACATGCAGTCTATTTTCAGGCTCAGTGTGTTTGGCTGGAAAGAGGCGCTTGATGAGACCAACAGGACACCCAGCTGGTGTTGTGTTGCCGTTGTGTGTCCGCTGCAAGTCCCCTCGTCACATGACAGACGAGTGTGAACAACGCTGCTTATTCTGATCAGATTCGGTCCATTCTTATTTTCTGCTGGTATAGATCTGTCGCGATCCCCCTCGCCTCCCGAGTTTCAGGCATGCATAGAGACACAGACTTTGACCTGCCCAATGAAATTCAGCAGCATGTCTGCCACACCTCTCTCATGTGTGGCATGTGGCGTAACCATAGTAACACATGTGTTAGAGCCTCCTGGCGGTGATTCGTTTATTGGTAGTATGTTGAAGGTCAGTCGTGAAACGAAGAGACAGATTTAGAGGTGAGAAACATTGACTGACAGAGAAAAGTGGCATCTGTGATCCAGCTGGAGTCGACTTTTTACCAGACGAGTCAGTCCGATTTCTTACGATGCTCACATGGAGACTGACAAACGGCCTTTGTTGTTTCGTCAATTTGCCACTGTTTCACAAAGCCCTGAATGTCTGTTGACGTGGACTCAAGCTCGATGCCCTCCATCGTGTTTAATTTTCTGTCGGCAGTGTTGAATCCCTATGACGGTCACAGTTTTACTGCAAATGTGTTTGTCAATACATTGATTATGTGTATTTAGACTATGTAGTTCATGTATGTTCATGTCCAGGGAAAACAACAGGATCCTTTCTGTGTTTGGCCATTCTATTTCACTTTTACAGCCCTCTCAAATTCACGAACATGTACTGCTGAGGCAGGTTCCAGCGTTTTAAAGGCATGTCTCGTTCTCATAGCTTAAGCAAAACAAATAAAGATAAAACTGTGACATTCAAACACAGCTGCTGCTGTGAAGCAAACATGCGGAGAGGATAAAATTGTTTCCTGAAGCCAGCTTCGGAGAGTCATAATTACAACTTTCCTTTAAGCATCAGAAAAACACAAAACAACAGCGACAGAAATGAAGCTTTTTTTTTATACTAGTGAACAGTCAACAACAAATATTTCTTCTAGTACATTAAATATAAACACAGTGTGGAACATAAGCATGCATTTCTTACTTCCTGCTGTGTTAACAGACACAAATTCTCATGCACAGAGCGTCACAGGGAAAGGAGGTATGTCCCCTGTTCTGGTTCTGCACGAGATACCCCAAATTCAGATTGTTAAGAAAACAACTAAAGATGGATGTTTCTCTCTTGCAAACACAGAATGGAGAGCTAGAGAGCTGTAAAAACCATCGAAGATGGTGCAAAAAGCTACTTTACTACAAACAATAAATTTAGCAATTCATTAAATGACAAAAAGTATAAAACTCCACCTTTAACTGGCAAGTCATACTATAACATTTCATCATCTTTATTTGTTACAGAGATAATAGTTGCAGTGTTGTCACAGTAATATAATTATCTTTTTTAAAGTGCTACGTGTGGGTTTGGTGGGAGTTCAACCTGTGTATTAATGAGCCTATACAACATTAATGGTGTGGTATAAAGTAGAGGGTGAATTACTATAAAAAGAGAGACGCTTGGTATTGTGCCTATATCCACTATTATGACCATATGTTAGGGCTTCATGCTTTTGTTTTGAAGTTGTTTTACAGTATTGAAGCATATGAATCGCGTTAAGTCAAGAAATGCATGATTAGGCATTGCTGCAGCTGTAAGTTTGTTTTTGGTTTGGACATTTTCTGCTTCAACACGGCGGCAGGGTCCCCTGTACCAAGGCTAGCTCCCAAAATGTTTTTGTTAATGGGTGGGAGCAAATTGCTGCAGTCGGGTTTTAAAAGCTGATGGAAAGCGTTTGCAAAGGAGTGTAGGGAGTCATAGCTACATCTTCATGCTCACCAGTTCAATTAGAAATAGTCAACAATGAGATGTGAGTGCAGAATTTAGAGAATATATTACAAACTTGACCTGCATGAGAAACAGTCGATTCATACGTTCTGCAAAAGACTAACTGAACTGCAATAAATTGTTTCCATTGCATTGTCCATTCAAGATCTGCGGGTCAACCTGTTTGACCATTCAGATGAGGCCCTGCTGTGCTTGATTGATCGGATTTCAGTTCATTATTTCAACATTTCATCAAATCTGGTTGCAACAAGCCAAAAGTCAGAAGAACCAAATGACTAAAAGAAAAAAGTCAAACAAATGTCACTTATGTGTGTGATTTAGATTATATGCATGTGATTTAAAAATAAAAATAAATAAAACCCAAACATGGCACAGTTTTGTCTGGTTAGAAATGAATCCAAGACAAAAAAAAAAGAGTATTTTGAAGCACAAATCCCTAAACACAAAAACATTTGCATAATTTTCTTCCCTTCTTTCTTTATTACAAATCATATCAGTATCGCAAAACAACAGTGTTTCACAACAGATGTTGAACTAATAAGTTACAGCCTATTACAAACACTTTGTTTGGAGTGAAGAATATAAGCAGTTACAAACTAAGTTTGAGTCCTTTAAAACATCATCTTTGCAAACTTGACCGTATTTCTAATTATGTGACTTATGAGAACATTAAATCTTACTGCCTCATTTCCACTGTTTTTGTTGAAAGATCCAGTTCACATTGGTTAATTTCCCTTTATCCAGTTTATCCAGTTGCATGTGCTTTCTCCCTCCTTTTCAACGCTCATCCTGTTCTCTCGCTCCGTCTTTTTCTTTTTGTGGTACCTCAATCGTTCTTCCGGAAGAAAACTGTGTAGGAGCTGGTTCACTGTGAAAAAAAATGGCAGCTTCTTTGTTTGTCTGTGGGCGGTTTGGGGATCTCTGGAAGAACAACAGCCGTGTGTGGATTATTTTGGTGACTTCGTTTTTTAAATAAGTTGATGTTCCTGTCTAATGAACATGATTTAAAGACTCTTTATTTCTTACTAAAAAACTGTAAATTCTTTTTTGTATGTTCCTTTAAAGTTCTTGTTTCTTCACTGCCAAGTGAACATATACAGATTATTGTTCCATGACCTCCACATTGATTCAATGTGCTGCTCACAAGATAATATCATGTTTGGGGCACAAGAATAATGTAGGAAGTGTTTCACAGTGGATCTGCTGGAATGGGACTTTTAAAAAATTTTTTACCTGCAGCAAAAGCGACAGTGAGGGATAATCCAAACTGAGACAGAAGGAATGCATCGGAAATTAAAACTATAATGTAGAGAAAAAAATTGCTTGTTTTGTCTGTTGATGAGAAATATGCTGAATTCTGTGACGTGTATGCTTGAGACACAAGCATTTGTTACGTTTGTCAGTGATTCTCGGATGAAGCATCACACCTGTGGGTGTGATTTCACAACATTTACCATCCTTTAAACTACAGGGGAAACAAGCCCACCCACATACTTATTTTATAGTGACAATAAATGGCCCCAGGGTCATTCTTTTTCCTCAAGTCATTACTGAATTAGTGTGCATCAAAGATTGTTGTGGGTCCAACTTTTAGTGTGTCATCCTATATTGCAGGAATTTCTCACCTCAACCATGCAAGTAAATATTGAAATCAAAACATTGTCTCAACTGATGTCGATTTGTTGAGCACAATACGTTCCATTCAAACTGACCTTTTGTTGTTTCTTTGGTTGGTCCTCAGGATGGGAGCTTCAGACAACCTCTACAAGGGCCGCAGTACGTTCATGGAAGAGCTGACGGAGGCCTCGGAAATCATTTCTCGCGCAACACAACGCTCTCTGGTCATCCTTGATGAACTTGGACGTGGCACAAGCACTCATGATGGTATCGCCATCGCCTACGCCACCCTGGAATATTTCATCAGAGATGTAAGTGTGCGTGTGCGTGTGCGTGCGCGAGTTTGAGGACATAAATGGGAAAGCAGATTATTTATATAAGGAGGGAAATAAACTTTAATGAGAAACAAAGTATTTATAAGATACTCATAGCAAGCAATTATGGATTTTGTCCAATGTGCACTAATGCATCTTACTGGTAAACTGGCTCATAAATGGCTTTCAGTGAAGAGGTGTGTATGTCTCTCTTTGTGTGGGTGAATGTGTTGTATGTGTTTGTTGGCTCTGCACATTTCTCCGGTCGTTTGTTTTGATGTAAGATGAGCCACCAGAGGGGCTTCGGTAACAGAGAAGCCCATGAAAACTGAGCACAATCAGAGGGAAGCGGCGCTCTAACAGGATATTAACGTTATAGATCTGGATGTAAAAGAAGAGTAGAGGAAAAATGGGACCCCTGGACATATAGCTATTTAAAAGATACATGTTCTACTTTTGCAGGGCTTCATTTTATCCTCATAAAACACCCACATAAATCAAGGCTAATGATAGGCTGTCCAGTGTCCACCTTTATATCTGCAAGGAATCACGTGTCTGAATGTGCTGTCGCCGTGTCTCTGTTGGCATGTTCCCTGCTCCTTCGTGTCCCCACTAAAAGTGAGGCTTATAGAAAAGGAGGGTACAGTTTCAACAAGATGAGTCTGAACAAATGTGTGTATCAGTGGGACAATGTGTGTCCTGAGTCTGTTTACACACTCACATTATGAGGAAAAATTGCTCTCATTAATTCAAGCTTTAAATTTCAGAGTTGAGGTTATGTCTTGAGGTGAAGGTGAGTATAATTGTAGTATTTAGAAACGTAATGGTAAAGGTTTAGGGTAGTGTGTATTTATAAGAAAATATTTTAAATCAGTTTGATGTATCATATTGTCATGGAAAGCTGACTGTGTGCGCACGCTCATTTGTGTGTGTGTTTTTGTGTATTCCATCTTGTTCTCCACCCTTATGTGGACATTAACCCTTTTCACCCCCATAAAAAGCTCTTGATTTTTTTACTGAAGACATGCTTCAAGGTTAGATCAGGGCATCTGGAGCCCTTTTCCAGTGGTTGTCCGCAGGTGATGAGAAAAAAACCCCTATTTGTCTTTTTCAGTTTTGTTGCTTTTCAAAGTGTCTCTCAAAGGGACTTTTATCTCGCAGGTCGAAGTGAAAAAGGCGATCTCCTGATGAGAAAATTCTATATTTTATCAACTTAAATATGCATCGCTTTTCACTGCAAATGATGCCTGTTGAGTTTCTGATCGTAAAGAAAGTTAAAGGGTTTCATTCTTTTCAGAAAGATTGATTTGCTTTATTAGCAAGTGATTCAGGTTTAGATATATGGTTGATAGTCCAAGAGAAATCTACAAAAAAGATATGATGAAAGTTCCAAACAACTGAATGTAACTAAAATTGTGAAAATCGTCTTGATTTGCTGAAAATCTATGGAAAAGATGAAACTGCAAAATGGCAAAAAAAAATTCAAAACAGCTGAAATGGTAAAAAAAAAAAAAAAAAAAAAAAAAGCATAAAATGGG
>OMNM01000795.1:0-16695 GCA_900302745.1 Parablennius parvicornis
AAATTAGGGTATTCCAGGACCCGTAGGACAAGTCGGCATTGTTGGACACAAGGTGACACAATCAAAACTTTACTTCAGTTTGACAATCCCTCTGTGTACCTTTGCTTTATTTTGCCATTTGGATCTCCTCAGGGCATTATTGGAGATCCAGGTTTGCCGGGCAGAGATGGTGATCCAGGAATAGAGGTATTGCACTCTGCCAATTAATACCTTGGATTTTTAGAGGCAGAGCTCCTCGTTTTTTATGCAGTGGTTGTCTTCTATTCCTCGCAGGCATATCAAGGGCCACAAGGCCACATTGGGAAACTTGGACGGGGTGGTCTCAAGGTACCTCACTGAACATGTTTTGTTAGTAAAAATAAAGTGGAGCTTTTTTTGAAAAATTAATTCGTGGCCATGTGTGTTTTTTACAGGGGGAAAAAGGTACCCTGGGGCCCGCGGGAGAAATAGGTCCCCAAGGCCGCACTGTAAGTCACATTTCAGCCACTGAACACAAGCGAGCAATACATTTTGTTTGTAAAGTAGTTTGCCATATTAAAGGAAAACAAAGAATGAAGCAGTCCGTCAGTTTGGTTAATAAATGTTTTATCTTCAAGGGCCCCAGAGGTTACAAGGGTTCTGCAGGAAAGCCAGGACGACCTGGATTTATTGGCCCACCTGGACCGACTGTAAGTGTTCCAGATGAATTTCTTTGACTCCTACATAAACTAGTTCATTTTATTCAAGCTATTAAAATGTGCCATTTCTTTACAGGGACATGTTGGTGTGCCTGGAAAAGCAGGCTCCAAGGTAATACATCCGTTACCCATTAGAGATTTAAAAGAAGAGGAAAAATTACTGTTATACTGTGGCTCGGCAGGAAGTGTTTACGGGGTCCATAAGCCACATAGAATTCAAGATCTAATCCAAACCAAAACTCTTTACTGGTTTGGAAAGCAACGTTATATTTAGGTAACGACAAATGGTCTTATGGCAAATCAGCCTTAATGATAATAATGATATTATCCAATCAAACCCCTAAATGTAATGGGAGTTGACGGAAGAAAAGAGCTTGATAATATAGATTAGAGGATGCCCCTCAGGGCACATTGGCTCTGTGTGTCTTATTCCCTCCATCTGGACAGAAGGTCACAGCGAGTGCTAAACTTCCCCTCAGGACTTGTTCTTGATGTTTAGTGAGTGTCCCATGCCAAGCAAAGAGACATATTTTCTTTCAGTAACCACTTTTACGCTGTTTATTTTCTCTGTGGCGCGCACAAGAGCAAACAAATTTGATTAAAAGAGAGAGAGAGAGAAAGAGAGAGAGAGAGAGAGAGAGAGAGAAAGAAAACATATTTGGAGCAGAAAGCTACCGCTGTTTGGTTTTTTGACCAAACTACTTGTAAAACAGTCGAAGAGAGACTGATATTTCAAGAAATTGTAGTGTATTACATTTGACAAATAAGGGACAAATAAAAGGACCTTCAGAAAATGTAGTACACCTGAATAAATATTCAAAGAGATTGGTTTGTAAGCACTACATCCACCTGGTTTTTGTACCAATTTATAGAACTTAAGGCAGGGTACTCCCAGGATAAGTAACCAGTCAATCACACATATTCATGTTCACACTCGTAGACCAATTAAATTGAACGTTTCCTACATCCTGACTTGAACTGGAGACCTTTGTACAATGAGGACTGAATGCAAACCACCGGCAGCTCATCTCGATCACTTTTACATTTAAAGAATATCGAAAAAAGAAATACATTGTAATGTGTTTTTTTTTTTTTGTTTAGCTTCTCAAAGCCTTTTTTCGAGTTTGTCTTAGCTGCTGTGAATTAACCAATGATTAGTGTAAAATGGGCCTCATGGTATTAGAAATCATTGTGTGACATTAAAAAGAAGCTTTGGATTCATAGCAGCACAACAGGAGTGGCTGTGTTTGAGATGGTTGTGCAGGTTGTCTTCCAAATGCAGGTTTTTAGTTCAAACCACCATTCCGCCCTGCCAAAGTGTCCTTAACCCTGAATAGCTTCCAGTGGAGGTGGAGCATCTCAAATAGAAGCTGTCTCTATTAGTGTGTGACTGGATGGATGTGATTAACAGTGTAAAGCACTTTCAGATTGTTGAAGCAGTGAAAATGCAACTCCGTGAAACATTTTTACGTTGTTATCAACATGTTACGACTCAGCTCTGCTCGGGGAAAAGATAGAAAAGGAAGTAACAAAAACCAGGTGGAATTGGTGGACTGCATATGGTGAAGTTTATTTTAAAAAGGTATAATTACAAAATAAAAAAAATGAAGACGATGCTTACACAGAAGCAGAGATGTTCCTATAAGATGTTGAATTAAGTATTATTAAGTAGATATCGGACGCATTGAACTTCTTGGAAGTGGACACAGAGCAATGCATCTTTCAATTCTCACCGAAAAACACAATTTTATCAAATATACAATCAAAACAATTGGATACCATTGTCTAAGTTTTCAGTCATACATCAGCTCTCTTTTAGCCTGATTATCAGCAGGACTCTGTTCTTTTGTTAAACGCTGTCCCTTATCAGAAAACACAAGGTGAATATTTCATATTATAAACAACATTTGTTTGCTGTACAGGGTGACACAGGAATCCAAGGGATCAAAGGAGTTAAAGGTGCACAGGTATTGCTTTTGGTATTTTAATTTTTCATCTTCTCATCATGTCTGCTTTAAGTGTTTTTCTTAAAAGAAGTTTGTTTTTGCTTTAAAGGGTGAAAAAGGAGTTAAGGGCCCAAAAGGACGGGTGAGTTGTGACTCAGATGGATAATTTAATGGAAATATAAAATTTTCTTATTACCAGTATATATGTTATTGTGATATTATTAATTACCTGTGCTAATTACAACACATACTATTGATTACAAGTATTAAAGCCTTGAACCAATCAAATACACCATGTTGCTATGATGAGTGGGGTATTTGCAGAGAGCAGGTGGGATGTTTCCTTGTACTGGAATAGTTCTGCCACTCCTAAATAGATAGTCCTCCACTTGTCACGTTCTCCATTTGCAATGTGAACACTCTGAAAAATCTATGAATCAAATAACATTCCAGGCATATCTGGAGCATCTGGGGATGCGATAAGAGCAGTGACGCCCACAACCGCTCTGAAATGACTCTTGCACATTTCTTAAGTTTTCTCTGCCAGGGTTATTATTTATTTAAAAAAAAAAAAAAAAAAAAAGTTCATCTATAAAAGTTCATATTTCACACCACTTTATTTTGTTGAGAACCTCAGTACTCTTTTAGTGAACAATTTTCAGTTGCTTGTCAGGCATGTTAAGAAGTTACACACTGCTTTTCATCAAGATTGTGTTCATGGAAATGTGAGTATTTGTTGTATTGTTTTATATATATATACACTTGCTCCATCGGGCTGATGTTGTTGGCGTACCATGTAGGTTGGAGACCGCGGTCAGCAGGGTCCTCAGGGAGGACGGGGGAAGCGCGGCCCCGCAGGCCCAGATGGACGGTCAGGTCCTGTTGGAGTCAAGGGGGTTCGAGGTGAAGGAGGACCAGATGGTTTTCAGGGGCTTCCAGGCCCACCAGTGAGTAAAATCTGAACCTCTGCGTGTGTATTTTGGCTGAAATCATAGTTGTGCGGGAGTGCTGCAAGCAATAAAACTCTGTAACGGAGATTTGAAGCACTTGAGTAACCACTGTAACTGGCTCCTCGTCAACAACATCGGTGACAAGAGCATTTTAACAGTTCTTCATTAGCCGTCACTTAGTGGTGAGTCACAGCTAGAGTGGCATTTAGTGTGGCCATAACTCCATAAATAGGTTGTATACATGATTAATGATGTTGGTGGTCCCACAGTTGGGTCATCTCCAGTGATGGATGCTATACTGATTTCTCACCCAGGGGCCCACGCTCCCGGCCCAACACGTGATTGAGGTTTGTAAGAAGGTGGTCCTGGAGCAGATGTCCACCTTTGCCAACTCTGTGAAGAGAACATGTGCTGCCGTCTGCCCTCTGTATGGAGATGTTCCCATGGGTGCCCCCGGGCCCCAGGGCCAGACTGGACCCCCTGGACCTCCTGTGAGTTGAAGCGCTCATCATGAAAGATGTCTTCAGACAGGAATATTTTCTGAACAAAATACCAGCTCTAGCTGTCACCTCACCTCCGGCAGACCTTTAGCAGAGACGCAGAGAGCAGTTCATCCTCCATACATCGTTCTTTTGTTCTCCCTCTCTGGCTCAGTAAAATGCAAACACATTGTGAGGGTCTGGACTGGAGTAAAAGAGCTGAAGTATTTGGCAGAAAAGCTCGGAATGAAAACATTACGATTTTCCACGTCTCCATGAGGACAAATAAGGAGTCACAGACTAGACACTTGGTCTGTGCTGAATGGTTTTTGGAGAGTATCAAGGCTGTCCTTGGATTGAAAAGCCTTTTCCACATTATTACACAGTGTTGAATCAATTCATGTTCCACAACTTCTAATCACAGAAGACCGTACGGCCGATAAATGTTCTTCTTTGCAAAAAATACTCCATTATTATCGTCACTAATCCTGGTGTTGTGGTGTTTTGTGCCAAAGTAACTGATGAACTGGTGCCGTACAATGCTTTCCCAGCAGAGCGTTTGCGGATTTTTCACGAAGAGTTGGTCGAAACTGAGTGAAACCTTGCTTTCAAGAATTGCACCAAAAACACTCACAAGATCAACAGTGTATTTCTCTGTTGATGTTGTTGTCAGGGGGATCCTGGTAATGCTGGTGCTGATGGAGAAGTAGGACTACCGGGATTCTACGGAGAAGCTGGAGACCCAGGCCAAAAAGGAGGAAAAGGTGGGACAAGTTCAATCCTGACAGATTTATTTAACTCGTCATCTGTAACTCAGTGATGCTTCTTTGAGGAACATCCAGCGTTGGAACAAAAAGTCATTTTTACTGAACCTGCTTGGAATCTTATATTTTTGACAAAAGTAACACAAGCTTCACATCTATCTACAACATATTATGACCATATAAATCTGATGGCAAGTGACGTTAGCAAGGTCACACATTGGTTCACTTTAATTGCTTTGTGTTGGATTCCATTCATTTTGCTGAGCTCGGCGACTAGCTGCACCACTCGGAATCTTACTTGCCATATTGGTACGAACATAAGACAGGTGTTTTATCGTGGACATAGGTCCGAATAAGAAAACACAAAGATGTCAGAAACAAGAGATACATTCTGAGTATGATCTGTGGATACCTGACTGAGTGCTCGCTAAACATCTTCATCATTGTTTTCAACAAGCTGTTCATAAGTTTTGAAATGCTGAATTCAGATGCATTGGATGGCAGCGAGGATAATGTGTTATGGTAGAAGCAGGAGGAACCGGAGCATAACAATAGCTGTTATGAAACTTTGAAATGACGAGATGGAGGACAACAGGGACTCTAAATCAGGAGTGTTTAGACTTTATACACTGAGAGCCACATAAGGACAGTGCTACTCAATATGAGGTGAGTTATCCCCACTGACATGCTTGCTTGTGTTATTTACACTGTAGATAAAACTTCATGTAGCAAGGAAACATCTGTGAAGTTCAAGCTGTTTGATATTTCATTGTAGATTGTTTTACTCATCATGCTCAGTTCATTCAGTACTCAATCTGTGAAGATATTAATGTGGCTGTTAAGTGTTGTGCTGTATACAACACCTTTGTTTACTTGCTTCAGCAGTCCCAAACCCCAATCTACCAATTCACACACATTTTAACAAACACATACCAACTGTGACCAAGTTGCTAATCCTGGTAAAGTCATACGGCCGTCATCAGAAATTATTTCAGTATGAGTTGCAATAATAAATATTGCAGCCAATGTCTGCTTTGTGAATTAGAGGCAGGATGTTTGAAAGAGGTGAAAGGGACCCCGGCCTATTGGCAGGTGTATCTGGAGGGTCAATCTGTCCCACCTGATATAGTTTTTGTTGATACTGTGTTTTGTTGATACTTGGCACATGCTGGCACAGTGACTTAAGGTTGAACTGACTCGTTTTTAGGGATCAAAGATCACCTTGACCTCAGGTTTAAGGTCTCCTCGTCGTGTATGTGATGCAAATCGGTAACATCCCTGAGGAATCTTATTACATCTGGTTTCCAAGTTTACTTGGAAGAGATATTAACTGAAACAAACAACTTGAATGTGACCTCAGGTTTGGCGTTAGACTGAGATGATAAAGCTGTAAGACCACAAATGTAAACTCCAACCTGAATTATTGGTGCAGGCGTGAGATGAAGTTGGAATTTATATCTGACTACTTTAACTACTCTATCGATGTACAATTAATATATAATAAATCATTAGAATGCTATTTAAGATAGAACAGAAGTCCACAAGGAGTATCAGCTACAGACAGTATACCTAGAAAACAGTCCACAGGCAATTGAGAGGAATTTCTTAAGATATAATAGTTGTATTTTCTTAATTTGCATTCATCTACTCCTGAAAAACACCAGTGTTTTATTTTACAGTTACTCATGCAATTCATTGAGTGTTAAATCTTTCATCAGCAAAAGAAAAGTCAATAATGAGTGTAAAAGTAACAGTTGTCTAAATGTTTTGGTGTTCCCTCCTAAATGCTGTGTAATAAAAGTACCACAGCTTTTTTTTTCGGACACTGGAAAAAGACACAGTGACTACATGGTGTTCCATCATACCTAATGAAACTGCTGAATCAAATGCAGTACAGACTTATAAATTCAGCAGACGAAGGTATACATTCTAAACTCTAATTTATGGTTTGAAGCCTGAGAATGGTCACACTCGCATTACTTCTCGATGCCAGGCCAATGAAATCTAAGAATATTTACAAGGTGTTTTAAACGTTAATTTAACAATGAGTGATCTCAGTAACACATATGGTCTTTCATCAACACCAAAGTCTGAGTCTTTAATAGAACTGAGGGCTTCTGGCCTGTCTAATGTCATTCTTCTTAACATATCTGCGTGTTTTTGCGCTCGTGTGTGTGTGTGTCTGGATTGCAGGAGACAAAGGAGAACAAGGTGATAAAGGAGCCAAAGGTCATGGTCTGCCTGGTCACACTGGCGATCAAGGATCGAAGGGTAATTTCTCCCTTCATTACTTGTGTGATAATTTCATTATAACAGAACTCATTTGTTTGCATCTCTTTGACGGGGCATCATTTTGAAATCTGCTACGGCTGAGCCTTAAATTCCAAGTAAAGGCGGGGAGGGAAGCTTACAGTCATAGCTTTTCACTGGAAATTCCTGCTTCCTGGAATTTCTGAAAACAGCTGCACACAGCAAACCGAGCAGCCTGCAAAGGCTGAAGACTCATCAAACGTGTTCACCTCAAACACAGGTCAGCGTGGACGTCCCGGCAGAGCCTTCAATGGCCAGCCAGGGAAGCAGGGAGAGAGGGGACACACTGGCAGGCCTGGACTCAGGGGTCACGCAGGACTCAGGGGACCTCCAGGAGTCTGCGTCACCTCCGGCTGTGCTCAGCCCAACTCCACTGTGGTATCGCCTCAGCCAGCGCCACGGAGGTCGAGGAATCGCCCGTAAAGTGGGAGAGAAAAACAGAAGAAGCCAAGGGAACGCTGAATTAAATGCTGAGTTCAAAGGAGTAAAGAATCATTTTTTGTTAATATGTTTATTCAAATAAACTGAAATTTCCATGTAAATATGCAAAGAAAAAGTGAACTTCTATAAAAAAAAAAAGTTACCAAAGACAACAGCTATGTGACTACGAGGATTGTTCTGACAAAATATATTTGTATAAAAAGACCACCTGCATTTGATAGATTTATTTAAACTGCTTTCATGAGTGTTAAGTTGTCTTTAAACATCTGCTCTTTATAATAAAAAAACGAAACTGACATTGATGTTAACAGAGTGCATCATTACATATGCAGCAAAGTAAACTTAGAACATCACAATTCCAAGTATATAATTTATAAAGAACTGTTAATAATAGATGAGATGTGAATGAGGGCTAACTTGGAGATATTGAATTTAAGAAAAAGATTGGAGCTTAAAGTTTTTAGTTTGTTTTATTGTATTGCTTGTATAATATCTGAACTGTTTTGTGAAAAAAAAAAAATCATTAAAATGCTTATTTGGTTTAAAAATAAATCAAAATCTGGGTGATGCACTGTGCAGTGCTTGGAAAGCTTAATTATATCGCAATGCCGATAGTGTGCGCTGTTTCTCCTAAAAGGACTGTGACGCTGTTTTAACATGGTAAAGAAAAACAGCATGTTCACGTTCATTGGAACCAAACCTTCTACACACACCTGCAGGCAATTGATCTAAATAGACACCAATTAGTCTCCATACCTGAAAACAGTCTCACTCAGTTCTGCTATTAGCTTTTGTTTTTGAAAAATAAAAAGCAATGAAAATACTTTTGTGTTTTGTTCAAAAGGGTGATGATATGGAGAAAGAACAAATTGACATTTTGGTGATTTCAGTTAATTCAAATCCAAGTCAAAGTTATTTTTCTTATTCAGAAAGCGATGATTTTGAAGCAGCCATTTGGAAACCCTGTTACCATTTTGAAGGTAAGAAAACAGCTTAAATAGTCAAATAACGTACAGATTTCTGAGAAAAAGATTTTATGACACCTGAAAAAAATTCATTAAATTCTTTTTCTTTTGTTGAAAAGGCATAATTAAACTTGGAAAACGCCCGTCCTTGAGGAGATTTTTATATTTTTCAAATAAAAGCATAACTAGCATGAGCAGAGTTGCCTATGGATTCCAGCAATATAACAATAGAATCTATCAAGTCTTTCGAAAGCCCCACATTCATCCCAAAATGCGAGATTAATACTGTGAAAGCACTTTGTGCCACATGAAAGTAAATCACACTTCTCTCGAATGTCATGTTTTTAGAAGGCAGGAAGAAATGGTGACTGTTTTGACAAAGTCAGACGTAACACTAAACACAATGGTGGTGCTTCCTAAAACAGTGCTTGAATCTTACATAACAAGCTTTTATTTGCATGAAAGTCTCAACTTTGTCTTTTGGGACTAGAATGATTATACGCGAGTTCAACTGGCAGCACAAAATAAATGACCTGCAACCTGTGCTTGTTTTTTTTTTTAGAGGTTGTTGTAGTGATGGGAACAAACAATGACACAAACAGCAATATTTCCCACATGGCGGCTCAGTGGATACTGTTGCTTCGAAGCAGTTTGATTCCTGGCCTGCGTGTACTTTCCAGCTGAAAAATTTGCTGCTCACGTGGAAAGGAGACTCCAGATTACTCCATGTATTATGGAGCAGACCCACACTCCATCCAGGGGATTCCTCCCCCACTCTGTGAGCAATGGATGCTGGGAAAAAACTTCAGCAATCCTGCAGCTCATTACTGTAAAGCCATGATGAGTTGAGAAAAATAAAGATTGCTCTCCACTGCCAAAATTTGCACAAGGAAACACTTGTAAAAGAAGAAATACACTGTGAGCTCCGTGTGTGGTTTTTCACAGTCTTTCCTGGCTCATGCTGGTTTCCTTTGAGGAGCCCATCAACTGCAGGACATCATCCTCCTCCTCTTTTGTGACTGCCGCATCGTGTGTGCCATGCTACTCTGTTTTGTTCCATCGGAGGATGCTATGGCCATTTCTGTCATGGAAACTATTACTAATCCAGATTAGCCTTCAAATGTTCTTTCTGGGCTCAACCACTCGCTGCAGACATGCTCACTAGTTATCGCTGCGGCTAACCAGACAAGTGATCATGATGAATATGGCTTAATGTGTGTGAGCTGCTTTACATGGTCGAGCTTCAAAGTGATGGCACCAAAACTGAGGCTGTGAGACAGCGGGTTAACAATGTCTTCAGGCAGTCATTTCAAAGACTCGGAGAAACTGGTAGGAACTTAAGTTAATAAAAGTAAAGCAGAAAAAGCAGCACTGTTTTTTTTTTTGTTTTTTTTGCAGGAGTGAAATTGAGCAGAACATTGGTGCTGTTTAGTCCGAGTGGGTAAATTGTATGTTCCCATGCGACTGGGAAAAACACATGATGATCAAAACTTTTTAAAAAGAAAACTGGAAGGACATCAGCAGGATGGGGTTTATGCATCTACACGAGTCAGCATCTTTTTAAGGATCTTTTTTGTTAAACCAACCATAAAGTAAAGAAAATCTCGATCTCATAGTCTAACATACCTGGAAGTGAAGTCTACCTATAATACTGACTTCACCACCATCAATTCATTCATGTGTTCCACCCTTTTGTCATTTATCTGCTGTTTCTTTGGGGCTGACTTAGCAACTGTGATTTCAAGTGCACATTGCCAAATCGTATAAAGAAATTTCCCGCCTTTGGTGACTTTACAAAATTCCAGCAGCGTGAACACAGCAAGTAACTAATCAATAACTGATCACTAGGTAGTCCCTCGGTAGGTCAAACATATGGCTAGTGAGCCAAAAGGCAAAGCCATGCCATTTGTTGCATTTGATTTTGCAACAAAAATAAAAGGACCATGGTATCACTTTGTAAATCCCAGATTTTTCAGGTCTAGTAAAAACATATGGTTTAGATTGTTCATGGAAGCTTTTTATTTGCACAAAACAAAGGTAGAACATTAAGAGTTGTAGTTATTTAGATTACTTATAGATCATTATGCTGTAATTCCACTTTTCTAGCCGACTCAATCAAATTGAAATTAAAGGCCCCTTGAACTAATTTGAATTAGATGATATAAAAACCAGAAGAAATGCTGAAGAATATCAATTGGACTCTTTATTTTTGCTTTGATTGAGCATGTTACAGGTTTTTGAACCTTCAACATTCTTGTTGTACCATGACACTTGTCGTTTTGTGATTCTGTCTTGAATGTCTTGATTTGTTTTAGTGTGTTACAATGATTTGTTTTTTATCTTTAACATCCATTTTCATTATCGTAAATCATTGAAAGCTGTTTGAAATTGCATGTTTATTGTCTTTCGAAATGCCTGTGTCATATTTAGACCTTCTCCTCACAATCAATGATCAATGCTCAACATCCGTCAAGCCAACCTTGATCCCAGTTTGAACTTGGCAAAGGGAAACCTCATGTAGTCATACATTTTAATCTTATCTGCATGCCATGTCTCTCAAATCAATACCAACCCTAACATCCTGCTGTGCTTATTGACGGTGTGTTCAATTTGAGTTTAGTTTGTTTCAGGAATTCAGGCTGATCTATCAGGAAGGAAATATCTGGCTGAAAGAATCATTCAGTGAGGTAATTTTTATTTGAAGTATGTGCACAGGGGTGCATAGTGGTGCAGTGTTTGGTGCTCTTGCCTGTAATTCTGGATCAAGGTCTTTCTGTGTGCACTTTGCATTTTCTCACTGTGTATGTGTGGGTTTTTTTTTTTTTTTTTCGGGGGTACTTGATGACAGGAACAGTGGTGGATGAACACTGGTGAAGAAACATGTCTTCCCTATGGCTATTTCTTTTCTCATGGTTAGATATTTTTTCTTTTCATGTCTTGCCCACAGTGTCATTTTTTTCCCCTCGTCTTTCTTTCAATTCCGGAAAATGTGTCATTTTCAAAAGACTTGTACCTCAATGTACTTTATGCAAAATACTATGGTATTGTGACATAGTCAAGGGTATAATATGATAACTGAATAACAGACATTGAAGCAGCATAGTGCCTCATCTGCCCACAAAGAAAAAGTGCTAGGCTCAGAAAAAGTGAAGAAAAAACATGTTGCTTAAAGTGTTATTTTTTGTCCATCAAATTATTATCTTATAGGCTACAGTGGGTATTTTTGTTTTTTTTGCATGGCTACAGTTAAAAAAGTAGTAATATTTGTTGAGGTAAACCTGGATTTTACAAAACAGTTGTTATTCAGAACAGTATTTTATATACTGTTAATTCATCTGGTAGTTGTCCAGTAAGACTTGAGAAGAGTGCTATTATGGCAGAAGAGACATTATCTGTATCATCATTATTTTAAGTATAACCATCATGTTGAGCAACCTCTCAAAACATAATCTGAATTTATGTCTTTGGTTAAAGAGAGATTTTGATTTGTGATATTAGTTAATTTTTTGATCCATACAGAGGAGATACAACTGGAATATATTATTTGAAAAGTGAAAAACACAGAAGTTCAACAATCAAATTGGAGTCTATCCTCAGACAGCACTGTTGTAACCAACTTTACCTTTAGCATAATAGAGTAAAGATAGAAGCCTCCCTTTACAAAATCTGTCTGCTTTGTCATTAGTTTGTAAATCTGGAGGTCAGACATCATTAGACTGACAGCTCAGCAAACAGCAGCTGCTTTTCTTATATTAGGATGCACTTAATTGTTCTGTACTGTAGTGTTGTTCTTAACACAACTAGTCTTCGGCAAATTTAGCTTTACAGCCTCAAACTAAACCAAATCCTCACTGAGGTGTTTCCTGGTAGTTTTCATGAGAGTAAACGCAAATAAACTTTCTAACTTTTAGCAAACAACTCATGTTGGATACAATAATGGCATTTCAGTGGTTTTTAAGTTAATTTCCTAGTTTTACGAATGTAACATAAAAAACAGCTTTGCTATCCAAACCTAAATTGTATAAGTAGGTTTTGTGTGGCCTTCATTTAGAAAGTTTGATATCTTTTGCAACACTGGAGCCAGAAATTGCTCTATTGGTTGAGACTGAGAGATAACAGACGCCCGATCAAATTAAATCAAGGCTTTTCAGCAGATTCTTTCACTGCTCGTTCGAAAAGAAGTTTTAATTGAGAAAAATGAATGATTTGCCTGTTTTCTCAGAAAAACGAATGAACTAATGGAAAAGAACAAAGAAAAGATACTGAAGGAAAATCTCAAACAGAAGTCACAGATATAGTTTGTAATCTTTTATCCAGTGCACACTGTGTTTCTGATCAGTCCTGGAGAGTATGATAGTTCACATGACAGATGATCACAAGTCTAATAAAAAGAGTAAAAAAATAAAAAAAATAAGTATATATTGTCCATGAAGAAAACAAACAAACATTTTTCTCAATATAGTCATAGCCTTTGAAGTCAAAAACTAGATATATTAAATGATCATAAACAATAAGATTTAGGGTAAATTGCTGCTTTAACTGGAAATGGCATCTTTACTAGAAATACTTGAAACAGATTAAAGTAATGTGAACAAATAATTTCACAAGCACACACAAATAAATTGATAAACTTATGAACCTCGAGCTTTGCCGGGCATCAAAATGGTCAGACTTTCTGAATTACAGCAGTCTTAATTCATTTCGAATGAATCTGAAAAGCCACGTTTCCAGATCCGACCACGTGCGCAACAGTGTCTCAGTTGCTTGTCGGAATAAACACACAGATTTCCTGCATGTGGTTTCCTTCATGTGCACCTCCTGTTGGTTACAAACCAAGGACCAAAATAGTCTGCAGAGAAGGAAGATTACTCAGCATTGGAAAGTCTGGTCTAATCAGCAGCTTGGCCACTCCCAAACTTCTTCCAAACACCAACTCCGCATTTTCCTTTGAGATCCACCAGAGTGTGCTGAGGCTCAGGGTCAACAAGGCCTTCATCAGGGACTCACCGCAGCTCTCATCCTAAGAGGATATATTTCTGATGTGATATGGCGTTAATCCTTTATAACTCTTGTTCATCATGCAGCAATATGATATGGATAAAGATGCATTAAAAAAAAGAAGTGGCAACAGAGGGTAAAGTTCATAAAAGCATATGTTTTGTTTGAGTGAATTTCTAAATATTATTTTTAATGCATCTACATATAAGAATCATGCATATGCTTCAATGTTTTTTTAATTGTACATGTTGAACATATGATTTAGGAACCGTGCTTCTGAAAAAATAACTGCTTTCCTTAATCGACTCGACTGTACTCAAGCCGACATTTAAAGTTCTTTAAAATCACAATTTTCCAGATATTTTGTGAAGATACTTGAGTTGCTTGAGTTCAACACTTATCTTTTCACAAAAAGATTCAAAGTGACTTATTAGATGTTTATGTGGTATACATTTTGGTGAAGAATCCTTTATCTTCCATTGATACCACAACTTCTCAAGCATAATATCTTTTTGCATTCTTTTGTGAGTCATGGGCTTTCTTCTGCATTTTTTGCAGCTTCACCCCGAATTACACTGTCAGGCTTTTTGGAGCCGTCATGTGAGCCGGCAAACACAGACACTGTTGTTGGCTGATGCAGAGCAGACTGCCCCCGAGTACAAACATGATAAAACTTGTTAGAGTGGATCAAACTGAAATCTGCGTGTTCTGCAAGATAGCAGATGCGTTTCTGCATTTCTAATGACTTCCAGCTGCCTGTGCAGAGAACAGGCAGCTCTTCAGTAGTGTTTCACACCTTGCTCACTGCAGACTTGCAGAGCCTAATATGCCCCCCCGACTGATGAAGTGAAGAGACAGAGCAGGAATTCAAGCAAAGGTGGTGTAATATATTGCAGAACTGTTGGTGTGCTGCTCAGAGCGTCAGGAAACTATGTGTCACTGTATAGTAAAAGTTGTTTGCTGATCTTGTGCTTGTCCTGCATCCAGACAAACCCCATGTTTTCTGGTTGTGCCCCTAGCAGCCTGCTCATGATCCAAACCCTCAGCACTTTGGAAGGGGATCATATTCATTACTTTTATTTTCCTTTCAGACTGTCAGAGATGGGCTGTCCGCTACACTATTTCATGCTCTTCTTATCTGCTTCTCTTTCCACCCGTGGTAATTGACAGTGGCTGTGGGCCAGTAAAAGTCCAGAGTGAAGAGTTGGGGGGTGTGGAGAGGAAGAAGGACAGAAACAGAGGAGACAGAGTGAGCTGCTAGAAAGGGCAGGCTTTCATTCAGCTGAGAAACATGTGCACTTCTGCCTAAATTCAGTTTGCGTAAACCCAGGGCTGTGAACAGTTTTGATGACTGGCTCTCAATGAGAGGATTAATGGGAATTCACACAAGGGCTTGGACGCTTACCGGTAACTGTTGGCTTACTTTGTGTCCTTTTTAAGACAACATGCTGTAATTTGTGCAATTTAAAGATGTTATGTTGCACTTTGTGGATGCTTTTTTGGATAAATATACTACTGTCATACTACTGGCATTACACATAAAGTAATCTGGCAAAAATATGTTAGCTTCAGAGACACTTTACTGAGGCTTTTTTCAATGACTGATTTTAATATATTTAACTGATTAATTTGTGTTACATTTTTTATGTTGTAGTGTTGAACCACAGCTCAACATGGTATTTTTTTTTGTTTATTCTTAATGTTGTGCTGTCTGGGCTGCAGTTGCATATTGAAGACATTAGCAAGTTACCGGTCCCTTGTTTATGCAACTATTATGAAAAGAATGAAAGGAATTATCTCTTATTTTTTCCTGGCAATTTTACTTCTCATAAAACGATTTCTCTTGAAACTCTCCAAACATACTGGAGAGCAGGCTGGAGCCTTGCATGGACTCTGCCCATACATTTGTTTTTAACATGTTTTTAACAGACATGAAATTGCATGCATCTAAAATTCAATTATCTCTCAGAAGAGTGATTGAAACAGGTTTGATGATCTGAAATTGGACTTTGACTGAGAAGCTCTGATCAAACTGTTTTACATGACATTAAATGTTTGGATTAGTGGAACACATTTGCTCAGAGAACAACTGATAGGGCTTGGCTTCCTCTTGTTGCATGAAGAATTTGGCTGCTATAAATCCCCCTGATCTTGGCAAGGGCTGCTCACACTGAACAGCAGTTGTTGTTTCTGGACTGGAACGACTTCCTTTTGCCAAATTTATTGCAGATAACTATAGCCACAGTGCCTCAATTAGATTAAAAGTGTGGTGTTACATTACACAAACGATCTGCAAAATGTAAACAGAAAAGCCTTTTTTTCCCCTCTGTTTAATAATTGGAAATAGTTTTTTCTAAATCAAGTCTGACTTTACTGTTAGAAGAGTGCAATGACTCAGCGTTGCTCACTCCGAATGCCTGATATCTTATCTAAGACAGAAACGTGAGAAATAATTTGTTCAGCAGCTTCCTGAACAGCATAACTGGAACTAAAGTACTGTTCAATCTTATATTAAAAACAGCATTGCAAAAAACAGCTTTCTCAACATAGACTATATTGCATGAAGTATTTATAGTCAAACATCTTTAAAGGTTTTAAGATAGTACCTGTAATATTCTGCATATCAGCTAACCTGAAATATTATCTGAAGCTGCAAGGTGTTTGTTCTGCTCCCGTAGCATTATAGATCTTTGATCAGGGTTAGTGCACTCATGTCAGTAATCTGTGACATGAGTGCACCTGCTATTGCTGCCACGGTGTGTATGATTTCCAGCTCCAATCCTGATTAGCCAGCAAGTGAACTGTTGTGTTTTGATTCTCGGATAAAGCTCGACTCCTTTCATCGTGACTGCATTTGTATGGTTACTATTCAGACCCGGATTCTCATCGTCTGACGGTGTAAATGAATTCCATGTGGCTCGGACTGAGGTGTAGAAACAGTCGGTTTGAGGAAAGTCAGTCGAGGGGAAAGCCATCCCCGTTGGACGCTGCCAATGAGGGGGTTTTCCAACAACCTCCTCCAGCTTTAGTCAGGGGGGAAAAAAAAAGAAAAAAAAAACGTCTGAAGAAAAACGACTTGCTCAACTACAGCTGCTTAGCGCCTCCTTCGACTGTGTAACTTCCACTCTGAGTTTACATGATGGAAAAATGCTGTCATGTTAAAGA
>OMNM01000795.1:16715-46114 GCA_900302745.1 Parablennius parvicornis
TCATTCACAAACCTGTGGTGGCGCCAGAGAGAGAGGCTCCCATCACACACACACACACACACACACACCGTCTTTGGCCACACAGGAATAAAAGCATTTGGGGGGCCAAAGGTTATATCCTGGCTACCGGTTTCTTTGACCTTCACGTGTCACAGTCTGAAGCAGCTACAAGGTGCATGGTCAGTTCCTTCCTTTCAGATTTCTTCCACAGACCCTATATTTCTCAACTCATATGAAGCATATGGTCTTTATTTGTAATTACTTCCTTTTAGATTGTCTGCAGTTTTTCATTCGTGTGTTAGAAACAAAAACCGTATGACAGTCACAAAAATAACACATGATTAAATACTTTCTGCCTTCACATTAATCCAGAAATATTATGATAACTATTTTGATTTTTGTCCTCAATCTCTAATTTCCTAAGCATGGACAATACACTTCATTATAATGTTGCATGTAGTTTGCAACACATGCAACATTATCATAGCTCTCTTATTACTCAGATAAACTTGCAAAATACAATGTATGTTTAACATGCCCTCCTTTTATTTGCCAGAATCGATGTTATTACATGTGTTGCACTTGCCTTGACACTGCTTTCAAAATATTTGAGCAGGCAGCACTCAGTAGAGATGTTATTTTGCAGGTGCTGAGTTAGGTGGCTTTAGGGCAGGGCAAAGCAAAATTAAAACAAAAATTACAGGAGAAGCTGGAAGGAGTTCAAATAATATAAGCAACTCAAAAAAGATTAATCACAAATTGTTTACCTTCTTAATACTTTCCTGAAATTAAAAATTTCCCATAGGTTAGAACATGCAGACAGTTTGAAAATGTTTTGTCAAGGCGTGACATAATCACACCTGGCGACTACTGTATGTGCTGTAGCAACATGTGGCGAGCACAAAGTAAAAAAAATTACTTTGTATGTGCATGTGAACAGGGTCTTACAATTGCTTTTGTCTATGAAGAAGGAAAAGTTTAGGAGTGAGACCTTTCTATTGTATTTGTGCCAACGGTGGGCACAGATTGGCAAATAGCTGCAAATTTGAGGAAACAGCTGATAATCCCACAGGAAACAGCAATCATGGGTTTCAGTTCAGTTGTGGTCAGAGGTTCAGTGAGCTGTTTATTTAGTGAGGCTGACAGTGCCATGTTAGGATGTGGTAGATGAGGCTTGAAAGGATAATGCTAAGGTGTACAGAGGCTGTGGAGGCAGGATTGGAAAGACAGAAAGCACCACATTAAGGAACATGACAATGGAGGATTAGTGTTACAAGCAAGTGAATGGAGGATTTCTGAGCAATCGCAGAGTGTTTGAGCAATGTGATTTGTGTGACGGGTCCATGGAGATTCATGTTTTGAGGTATGTGGCTAATGTGTAGTGCCTCCTTTTTACAGGACCTCTGCATTGCATGGTTCCCTGTAGGGCTTCCTTGTGTGGTTTATTACTCTGGTAAAGACATTGTGTCTCATTGTGAACATGTGTCCTGCATTAGGTCAGAATAGGGTTCATTTCAGGTGGCTGATGCCTCCACTGAAGCAGTCTACAAGGGGAAAACTCTCCTCAAGTGTTTTGCATGTAAAATGTTAAAATGTTTGGAGGTTTCTGTTATTTGAAAAGCATTTTCACCTTTCCAGTTCTCTCTGTCCAAAATCATGAGGAGTGGCAAATTCTCATTCGTGCAATTGTATTTCCACCTGAAGTCATATCTCATCCCTTCAAAACCTGAAGTCGTTGGTGCGCTCAATGTCCTTTTCGCTCATCATCTTGGTTTTCCATCCTGAAGCTTTTTATTCAGTCTCACAGCTCTCATCCATCAATGTTCCAGTCACAAAAGGAAGCTGACTTCAGCAAAGAGAAATGACAAACTGCACAAACAGCAGGAGACAACATTATTGACTAACTTGTGCAGCATTGAGCAGCATAAGAAACAGTATTTTTCCTGACATCTGTTTCAAGTAACCAACAAATAACCTCAAAAGATGTATTCAGTGGACAGATAGTAAACTTACAACACTTTTACAGAACATTTTGCTCACACAGTTGCCTTGTCATCTTTATGAGGTGAAAATTTGCCAATGTTGTTGTACCACCTCAAATGCCAAAATGAAGTCAGAGTCATGCAGAGCAAGAATTCTTTATTTCTCTGTGTAATTGATCTCTTTTTTATGTTCAGGCTTCTTTTCTTTAATGGATTCCTGTGCCATAGTCAATTACCTTGTTTCTGTACTGCCAAAGGTGATCCGATTGCATTGCACATATAGATGTTTGCAGAGTTGATCCAAGACAGTGTGTTTTTGCACTATTCTGCAGTTCAGGAGAAGGTTCCTCAGAACGCTTCAGTTAATATACAAGTCAGTACCTGCTTGGAAACAAAACATATCTGTTTTGGAATCCTAGAGTATTTGTGTATGTATTAGT
Source organism: Parablennius parvicornis (assembly GCA_900302745.1). NCBI lineage: Eukaryota > Metazoa > Chordata > Actinopteri > Blenniiformes > Blenniidae > Parablennius > Parablennius parvicornis. The sequence continues at coordinate 19,138 of OMNM01000795.1, forward strand.
GTTACATTTCTCTTTCAACTTGACTTAAATGGACAGATGCTAGGAAGTTTAATACTCGTCAGAGCCTGGTAGATAGCATCCGTGTCTTCTAGCTCAAATTATCATGGCCCTTTAGTAAAGAGTGATTAGTAATTTTGACCTGAAACTGTGTAACAAATCCAAATATTTGATAATTGTAGGTAAGCCACAGTCTGTCAAGGCAAGAATAACCATGTGCCACAAATGCTTGCATTTGTCTTTTTCTGTTTCTGTGCAATACAAAGCATGTTTTCCCTTTCCCTGTAGGTGCACATTTGGAATTTGGTACTGCTGCATAATGGGTTATAAAGCGACATCCATGCATTGTGTCTTAGGATGCCTGTGCTTCATGCTTCTCCATTTGTTTTGTGCAGCTCAAGATGAAGAAATAAGAAGTAAGAATACTTCTGTCTTCATTTTCTTACACTCTGTTGTGCTTATTGTCTTGACACTGAAACTGTTAAATGCCATGACCTTTCAAAGATGATTTTGTTTCACTACCAGAGTCCAAATGATTTGCTGAACTTACTGCCCATTGCTGATTGCTGTTTCCTTGTGTGCTTCAGGTTGTAGGACTGCACCGTGTGATTTGGTCTTTATAGTAGACGGCTCTTGGAGTGTGGAAGATGTCAATTTTGAAATTGTGAAGAGATGGCTGGTGAATATAACAACAAGCTTCAACATTGGACAGAAATTCACCCAAGTGGGAGTTGTGCAGTACAGTGATGATCCTGTTTTAGAGATTCCTTTGGGGAAGTACTTTTCCACCAAAGACCTCATCAAGGCGATGGAGTCCATTCAGTACATGGGAGGAAACACAAGGACTGGGACAGCTATTAACTTCGCCACAGACAAACTCTTTGGCCTCTCCGAGCGTGGCCCTTCGGGCGTTTCCAGAATAGCTGTCGTCCTCACAGATGGGAAATCCCAGGATGAAGTTCTGAAAGCAGCCGAGGTAGCAAGGAAAAAGGGAGTCATTCTCTTTGCAATTGGTGTTGGTTCAGCGACAGAAGGAGCTGAACTGAGGGACATTGCCAACAAGCCATCCTCGACCTATGTCTTCTCTGTTGAGGACTACAAAGCTATTTCCAGGATCATACAAGTCATACGACAGAAGCTATGTGAAGGTAAGTCAACATTTCTGAGTCTGGAAATGATTCACTTGTCAGATCATGTCAGCTTGAACTGGAACAAATATAACATTCAATTCAATTAAAAATTTTTTTATATAGCACCAAATACAACACGTCTAGCTGCTTTTTACAGAGAGAAATCTAACAAACCCACATGAGTATATTATATTAATGACTGTATGATTTTTATTGGTTATTGTCACTCTTCATTAAATGCTTTTTTGCTGCATTTTATTTTAGTTTTTTCCTCCATTTTTTTTTTTTTGTCCCTATGTGTTCATGTCATTGAGAATTTTCCTGGTTCAATTTTGGGCTTCGGAACTTTTCTGTGTGGAATTTGCATGAGGGATTTTGTCTTAGTACTCTGGTTTCCTGCCAAAGTGTAAATATATGTGTAATAGGTTAATTCTAAATGGGCTACATTTGTCAATCAGTGTGCGTGATTGTCTATCTCTGTGTTGAACTTGGACTGGTCCATGGTGTACCTTGGATTTTTTTTTCTGGAGGGACATGTCTATTCCTCTAACTTACTGTCTCTTTTTAACAGAAACTGTTTGTCCAGCCAAGATTCCTGTTGATTCCCGAGATGAGAAGGGCTTTGATATTCTGTTACACTTAAACTTGGCTAAAAAAGCAAAAAAGACCCAAGGAGCATTTCATGGCTCAAAGGCGTATGAAGTCACATCTCTCGTTGACTTGAGTGCGACTACAAGGTAATCACAAATGCTTTCAGTCTTTCACACCATCCTAAAAGTTGTATTTAAAAAGTCACCAGCCTTGTTTATCTGAATGTTCAGGACCCTTTTCCCCGATGGCCTACCTCCATCGTATGTCTTTGTGGCGACACTGAGGTATAAAGGATCCGTGCTAATCGAGGAGTGGGACCTGTGGAGAATACAGACGCGTGACGGGAAGCCTCAGATGGCGGTGACTCTAAATGGCATGGACCGCACCGTCATGTTCACCACGACCAGCGAGGCACCGAGTGGGACTCAGACAGTCAAGTTTTCCCAACAGACAGCGAGGGTGAGTTAGAGCTGTGCAAACCTTGTTGTGGTGTTAAAAGCACACTATGCTTTATTATCTTTTCATATTGCATCACAGCCGCCAGTGAAAATGTCTGTACAATGTCTTGTGTGGTTCTGCAGACACTTCAAGGTTTATATCTGATGGGGTTGAGAAACTGAACATTTGGGTAAGCTTTGAAGCGAATTGTGGAAAGATGACTTACGGTAACAATCAAGATTTGTCCTTGTAGCTTCAACAAAACTTCTCTTGATTTAATGGACAAATTAACGGTTTACATACAAAAAACAAAGTTCTCAAACTGCCCTCTGAACCTACTCAGATCTTTTGCAAACTTTTTGTGGAATGTGACTGTGCCCTTCGAGCTGTTTTTAACCATATCTGAACATATCTGAACATGCACATTTGCAAATCACGAGGTTTTTTTGTAATGTGGCTTCATTTATCTTATATTTTTGTCTCTAAATGCAGATGTGTGTGCGTGCATGTGTGCCTGTAGGTCAACCTCTTAGTTGGTCAGGATGCTATCAGGAGCGTTTCCATCCGCGGTCTGTTCTTTGTGGGGGTTTTTTCTGTGGTATAACAGTATCACTTGATCTATCAGATCCTGCTATCTGATAGACAGACTCTTTTTTGAGTCACACACACACAGAAACAGACCTACCACAGGTTTAAGGGTGACCGTTTAAAGTTCCGAAGGCCTGTTTGTAGATACAGTTGCTGTGACCGAGAGTGTTGAAACAATATTTATATGGCACCTAGATGTACTGTGTGATTAAAAATGAATGAAAACAATCTTCTCTGTAGTGTGGGACCTGTATTCTGTCTCTTCTGTGTCCACTGATTTTGTGAAAGTGCAATACTGAATTCCTTTAACATTCACACTGATACTTTAATGTTGTATATCATCGCGTTAACCTGTCTGGGAGGAACAGCTGCGCAAACTTAGTTGAAACAGCTGCTTGTTTCTATAGTCTTCAATATTTTATACATGGAAGACCTGACAGGAATGGTTTCACTGAAATGCTTTTTTAGAGGTGAAGTATTTCCTTTCAGAAGCAAATGAAACTTGTTTCGAATTGACGGGCAAAGCACTTTATCACTGCAGTTTATTTATACACAACATGTTTTCAGTTAATGAAACAAAACAATCAGTTACCATATGTGAATCTGGGAACTTGCAGCTTTGTAACTCAGTTATTAATATTAAATATTGACATTGCAATCTAAGAAGACTCCTGTTATGTTATTCTAGGAGTATTCTTAGATTATGTAGTATCATTTTCTCTTGACATAATAATTAATAACATTTAAAAATTATCTCTGTTTTGTCTGGCTTTGATAAAACTGCCAAAGCCAGTGACTTTGATTGTCACAACTTCCTCTCATAAAACTCAATGCTAACAATGCACACCCAACTTTAATGTTTCAATCAGCATATTGAAATGCACCATTGAAAGAATGATTACTTCTTATGCTTTTGTCTCAAACAATAGATGCTGTTCGATGAGAAATGGCACCAGCTGCGGCTGCTTGTCACTGAAGAGGATGTGACTCTTTATGTTGATGATCTGGAGATTGAAACTGTATCGCTGGAGCCTCCTGTTGGCATTTTCATCAATGGAAAAACTCAAGTTGGAAAGTATGTCCAAAAGGAAACAACAGTGCCAGTAAGTCCATCAGCATCAACAGCTTTGTTCTCATGGGTTGACTGTGTAACCATACAATAGAAAGAAGGAATAGTTACTGTACTGCTATGCATTTTTATTGGTGACACAGTACCATTAGTTCATTGCAACCTCCTAAGAGACACATGTACCTCTGGGGATAGTAAAGTTTTGGCAAAATGAGCACTGCCATCTTTATGGTCTTATGAATCATTTTATTTGTCGCCGCTGGGTTAAATAATGTCAATTTCCGCTTTTGGTCTGTTTAGCAGTTTCTCAAATATTCAAGTATGTACATTCATGCAAGCATCTTAATGCCAGAAAATTCTAGTGGAAAGGAGAATAGCTTCTAACTGCACTGCACACACTTTTGTTTCTGTTGTCAGTATGATGTAACACATTTATATTATGAAACAATCATCCAAACTGGCCATTTAGACGCTCATGTGTAAGCAATTACGCAGGCTTTGCCTTTTGCAGTTGTAGTCATAATGACGGTCTACCAAATGAGACATGTTACAAGAATTGAAATAAACAATGCTCTAATCTCTGCTTGTAACATTAGTTCTACGATGACTGTAATATCTAAGGAACATAAAAGTATTTTGTTTAAATGAAATTTACCACTATTATGAAATGATCGACTAACCCTTGTTGATATTTCTGTTGCTTCAATATATCCTCCACAATAATAAAGTTTGAAATGTGTTTATATGAATACTCCTTGGCAATAAGAATCATTGTGTGTTCTGATCCATTGTTAAAAGGATCATGAAGTTTTAAGCCATTCAACAAAGTCAGTGTACTTATACAAGAATTGTTTCCATATAAACACACGTGAAACTGGAAACAGATTTCTGTAATCGAGCCTCTCAGCGCACACCATGATTGGCCAATGTGAGTTTTATGAGCATTTGCAATAAAAATAACCCTCAGACATTCTGACCATGCTCAAAGTGGGGTGTAGATCCAAATCCTAACATGTAATGTTATCAGCAGCAGAGCTGTATTGTTATCGGTTGATCTACGCCCTAATAGTATGGACTCACAAGCCTGGGAATAATGTAAATCGTATGTTGGGGCCATTTTTTTCCCCTCCACATGGCGACTGAATCGAAACAATCTACAGAATGCTCTGCAGCTATTTCACAACCAGTATCAACAAAATACTAAATAATAGAAGAAAAGCGTAACGTTGCTCCAAAACACAGAGGGGGGTCTGGCAAAAAATGGAGCCGCTCAATTCCCAAGGAGGGCACTTATCTTTTCTTAGGCTGTTATAGCAACACAGTTTCACTTCATTGGTGCCACAGCACCGATAAAACTGAGCAAAATGTTCTAAAATTACCCCCGTATTGCAATTAGTTGACGCGTTGTGCTTGTTTTTGGAGTTAACAAGACTTTTTTCTTTTTAAAATGTGTTTAGTTTGAAATTCAGAAGCTCCGCATTTACTGTGATCCCGAGCAGAACAACCGAGAGACTGCCTGTGAAATACCTGGAGTCGTAAGTATTAGACTCTACTTGGCCCTCCGCTTCTTCTTTCTGTCCAAAACAAAAGTGTTTTTCAGCGACTTCTCACCCTGTCCCGCTACATCTGTTTCTGCTATGAGAAGCACCCCACAATGCTGTCGCCAATCATGTCATCAACTCCGCACCTTTACACTGTACAACATAAAATTTGAGTTTCGGGCTTCATATTTCATCATTATTGCAGAAGGTGTAAACTCAGCGTATTAATGTTAAGTCACATCTGTTTATGTGTAAAATCATTTGCTGGAGGGGAACGCGTGGCTCCGCTTCAAACATGCTGCATCCAATATATAGTTTTTTTTATTGCCCGCTGGCTCGAGTGCAGCAGTGGCCCATTGTTGAGTTGGCTTGGAAAGCGCTCTAACCACAAAGAAAGAGCCAAATTACTGCTTTTAATGTGGAGCTGTCGGATGAAAAAAAAAAAATCCAGAGAGACAAAACGAGGAGTCTAAAAGCAAATTCTGGCCAAATATCACAACTTCTTTTCCTCTTTCTGTCTGTAGCTTCTCAATGCTTTTATATGGAATCTCAGTTTTGAATGTAGGATCAGAGCCTTTTTATTGGGCAAAAGCATTCACACTATATGATATGAAATATCTTTCAAAAGATTCTTGAACAGAGAACATCAGTGGACATCCTTATCTCCTCCAGCGGCTCCACCTATTCCTATTGTGTGCACTTCACAGAGCAAATATTCCCCGTCTGAGCTTGGACGACTTTCTTTGGAGGGGTTTCAATAGTTATGCTGGGGTCCACTCCAGCCCCCTTGTTGAATAAATCTATATAGAACAATAATAGGTGGATATCATGTGTTGTGCTGAAATGGAAGACTTCATACAAACAGAAAATTACAACTTAAAAAGAAATTCAATTGCACTTTTTCCTCCTGGTCTCGGAAAATGAGAAGAATTGTTTCCACAAGGTAATTATAAGAAACACTGATGATCAATCACTCCGCTATTTATGTATTAGAAAACATTCTCATTCGATGTTGAACATGTTGTAATCTTGGGGATTAAGCATGATGTTTTAAGGTTATTTTGCAAAATAATGATGTGGTCTAGTAATACAAACAACACAACATCCAATTGAAAATGGACTGTACTTATAATAATAAAAAATGTAGTTGTTGAGAAAAAGAGAAAGAGAAATTACTCAATTGATTAATTCAATCTTTGTACGCCATATAGGATGTCAACAGAAGAATTTTGCTTATCTATTGTAGTGCTCCAACAGTCCTGATTATGCTGAACCACCACAGGAACCTTGTGGCTGTCCTCCTGGACCACCTGGACTTCCAGGAATTAAGGTCAGTTTTCTTTTTTTGCTCCTATTAATATATGAGCTCTTTCCTCTTATTTTTGTAGTGGTGTGTCTTTGCTCAACAATCCCAATAAAGAGCTGCTGCCACTGTAAACGCCGCACAGAAAATAACGTCACACAACTGGATTTTAGACAAATGAGTTTGTTCCTGCTTCGGGGTATGAGCCTGATTTTTTAGTTTTTTCTGCAAACAGACTGTTGGTTCAACATTCCCTCTAAACAGTGGTAGTTTTAAATATGAAATGTGGATTGAAAAGACAAAAAAATAACTTGATCGATAACTTTTTAGTTTATAAGTAAACTCAGGAATGAAATAGACAGTGGCTCTTGTGGTGAGACAAAGCTCAAGCAGTATTTCTTACAATTCATTCATTGTGTGCTGAATGCCAGTTGTTGTCCAAATGCTGCAAATGATTATGTGATTGTTTAAGGTTGCACTTCACTTATCAAATCCAACTGTTGTCATTACAGCCTGTAATGACAAATGACCTGAGTGCTAAAAACACTTTTGTAGGAAGTTCCGGACGTTTAATGCTGTAAATGTTGAGTTACCTGCTGAAAATGTCCAGTTTTACAGTTTTGTCCACACACCGAGGGATCTCTGTTCTTCTTGGCGAACAGCCGTGCCATTGTGAATAAATCATGGCTTGCTTTGTGAGACCCAGTTGTGCTAAAGTGTTTGCTTAAAGCAAACCAGACCAGTGTCCAGGATAAACTCTGCCTGGAATGGAAAATTACCAAATGAGGGAATTAAACCTATGCGTTGGTCTTTATTGATCACAGGGTATGAACCGAATGATAGCTGCTGCAGTTATACAAGCCTTTCCACAAGGACCTCCGCAAGATAGTAGCTTGGCAAAAAAAAAAAGTCATTTTCGTTAATAAAACCTACGTGTTTTCAAGCATGTTTGTGTTTACAAGGTCACTGGTATGTTTTTTACTACATTTCTAATAGATTCAGAATGCTGGGAGTATTTCTGGCTTGCAAATGTTCCCATGCAACTACACAAGAGCATCTTACACGATATAAACTAACTTGCTTAATGCATTTTATCTAAAGATTAACATTTTAGAACAGCATATCATTTCCAGAGATGGTTTGATTGATTGGATTAACCTGATTTGAAACTGAAAAATGCAAATATAATGTTTTAAGGTTGAATGACCTCATTTCATCTTGTTCAGGGAGAACCAGGACGTCCGGGTGTACCTGGTCAGCCTGGACCTACTGGTGCTGATGGTAAGCCTGTGAGTACTACATAGTTCAATATACAATCATACAGTACATAATCACTTACAGCAGCATCTGAGAAAACCACTTGAGTTAATGCATCCGTTAGGTCATGACAATTTCTGATTGTTCATACTATGCGGTCGGGACTGCCGCAAAATGTTAAAACGAAGTGGCAAATGTGCTTATTTACTTATTTTCCCATTGAGTAAATAAGAAACAGCTCTGATTATAACAGCATTGTCAGCACTGTGCTGATTCTTTGTGATGAAAACTATCCAAAGGGGAACCACATGTTTTGCAGTATGATCAAAACCTTTGAGAGAAAGAATCCGCCCGCAGCCTTGAATCGCCCCAGAGCATGCACACAGTGAGGGAATTCAAGTGTTTAACCAAATGTTTGCATCTCTGTTTTTTTTTTGTTTTTTTTTATTCTGAAGGGGATCCCTGGCATTAGAGGAAGTCCAGGGCTTCCAGGTCCACCTGGGGTAGAGGTGACGCAAAACTTATATTATCCGCAACAACAATAATTTATTTTGAGACATGAAATATGAGAATGTAAAAAGCTGTTTTTTTGTTTTTATTTTATTTTATTTTATGTGTGTTTCTTCTGCCAGGGGCCACGTGGACCACATGGGTACAAAGGCGAACAAGGGAGGCCTGGTGTTTCGGTAGGAAGGTCAAAAAGGATATTTGTGGCACCATGTTTGTTTGATTGTTTAATTTGTCTTTATCAAACTGCAGGACCACTTCTACAAGACATTTTCAATACATGTTTGTTCTTTTAGGGTGAGATGGGTATACCTGGATTACCAGGACCAGCTGGACAACCAGGAGAGAAGGTGCTGACTTTAATTATTCAACCACTGTGGCTGTATTTTTCATCAATATGGTATCTAGACACTGCTCGTTGCTGTGGATGTAATATGCCAGAATATATATTGCATGCTCCAACATTTCAAGAGAGATTCTTGACCTCACTGAAAGAGCAAAGCTATGGAAGCTGCTTTTTATAGATGAAACAAACAATCTATCGTTAAAAAGTACAAAAACACATTGGATTGTCAAGGTATATCTCTTTTTTAGATCAAATGTAGGATTGACAGGAAATCCCTGCTGGACAGATCAGCTTGAACTATTGAACATAGTTACATCAATCACTCAAGAAACCATATGTTTTAAATATAATGGTGAATCCCTTGGGAGAATAAAAAAAAGAAAAGAAAGAAGAATACAACTTCTATTCTGCAAAACGGGTGCACTGAGTTGAGGGGGCATCAGGGTCATGAGAGACCTTTTAAAGGTGTCCTTATGTCCTCAGTAGCTTCTTGCTTTAAAATCGATCAGAGCATTTCTTACTTTGTTATTTATAGTAAACCAAAGGTGAATCAAGTATTTATTTTTTTCCCTGTGCACGCTGTATTGAACCTTAAGTATTTGGGTTCTTTAGATTTAAAGACAGTAGATTTAAAGCTTGTCAATCATTCAATCATATTCAGATCAGAAAATCAAAGTCTTGTTTGGATCATGGGAATGAAGTGATATAGTGACCGCTATGTATTTATTCATTTAAATATTTATAAGTATTAATTACGAGCTTCAGTCTTAACCTAAAGAAATGTGATTACTTGCTATTCATTACAGACAATTGTGGGATTAAATAGTTAATTTCACGATGACCGAGGATCAGTTCACTAAACTAAATCAGCATGCACAGCTGACTTAAATATGATGCAAACAAAGTGATAGTGTAGCCTCTCCAATGTAAAGAAGGCCGGGGCTCCTCTTGCAGGATTCCCCTGAGAAAGCCAGAGTCAAATAAAAGCTAACGGGGCCTAAGTGATTCAACAGCTGGGACTTATTTATCACTGGAACACCTGCCTCGGCCACAGACGCTGCAGACTCAGTCACTGTGGTTCATCTGAACAACATCACAATGAACTAATGCTTCCTCCCGGGATTACATCATCTCTGTCTTATCATCCTACCTTATAATCAGTGTGACAGCAGGAGGCCTTACCAGCTGCTTCAAGTGCTCAACAATTCAAAAGTTATTCCTGCCTTGAAAAATGTGTCTCAACCTTTTGCAAGGCACTTTTTTTTTTTTTTGAACACCTGGAGTGGATTCTCCTGAGCCATCTGTTCTGTTCTTCATCTAGTGTCACTTCCAGATTTAGGATGTATTACATTAAGGTTTTATTGCTGTTTGTCCTTGTCTGCTCTGCTCTCGTTGATGAGGTTGAATACTTTGAATAGTGCCAAATAGACATTCAGAAACAAAGAGAAACGCTATTAAAAATCTGGCGGATTTATCTAACTCCCCCTACTTTCAGTTACCCTCAAACCTCAAAGATGATCAGTTTTACTGGCTTATAAAAATGCAGAGAGCCCATGATGAGCATTTCAAACAGTCAACCAAGTGAAAGGACAACAAACCATCACAGCTATACAGGACCAGAAGACAGGTTTTACAATTGCATTGAAGTACAGAGACGCTGTTCCCTTTACAGCCTTGTAGACTTGCACACAAGTTTTAAACTTAATACAAGCAGCAACAGGGATCCATTGCATAGGACCCATAAAAGAAGCAGTGTGGGAAAACTTAACAAGTAACAAGTAAATTCTCAATTCCTTTCCCAAACTTTCTTCACTTCACTGTGGTCAGTGCTCTAATGGTGCTGCTTTCAAGTGTGGCTTTGTGCCATTTCACATTTATGAAACCAGAAGGGAGGAAAAAGAAAACAAAAACATGCAAACTGTGCACACAACGTGGAAAAAACAAGCATGCTGCCAGTTTAGAAGTAAAACCCGAATACGAGTTGGTTCATTATCTAATGAACATCAAAGGAGCAAATTCATGAGACCAAAAACTTTCAGACTTGGGGAAAGTTAGACACAGACAGAATGCAAACTAATAGGTAGACGCATAACAGCACACAATATAATATCATACCATTATATTACAGTCCGAAAGAGAGACAAGAAAAGAGGATCTGAGGTGGAATTTGTTGATTATAATTTGTCACAAGCAGAAGAAATGGAAAAGATCTGATTTACTGGAGTTGTGAAGATGTGGGAACACATTTCAAGCCCAAGATGTGTTTGGCTCCATCACATTTTAAATTATATTTCTCTTGCAGTTTTAAAGTCTTTACTTTATTTAAACTTCATGTGAAAGACAACTAATTTTTCTTCATGTCAGAGTGAGAGATGTTTGCAAGAGGGGAACCTGAAGACCTTTTATTAGGCAAAAAAAAAAAAAACTCAAAATAAACTTTAATCAGCTGCTTAAGATTCTTTTCAAGGCAAACAGAACCCACAAGTTGTCATCTTGTAGCGCATAGGATTTTCTTTGGATACAAACACATTTGCATTAATTTTTCCAAATTGTTCCCGTATTGTGCAACCACCCAATGGTGTAATTTCCTTTTCCTGGCATAGGATGTGTAGAACGGAAATACACGATGTCTGCCAAATTAAGTCAGAAGCACATCATTCAAAACTATGTTTGCTTATTTTCTGATATTTAATAAAGACCTTAGCCATTAATCATTCTTGTATGAATAACACATTGCCAATTATGTGGACATGCAGCCTCGTATAATCACTCTTTTCTTTTCATTAGAACTCTATAGTGGTGGCACTCACTTGAACCAAAATCTGTGAAAGTCGCCCTCCAGCCTGGAAAATAACGTGAATGTTTGTTATCACACAAGACGATCAAAATCAGGCTGTGTGATAAATGTTTGCTAATAAACCCAAACATTTACAATGTGGTGAAAGCAAAAGAGTACCCAATTAATTTGGACTCAGTGTGGCTTAAAGACAGCTGTAGAACAGATAGCTCTGATTCAAGAAGCTGCTTTGACGAGAGACATTTAATAGTAACTCAAAATGTAGAAAAATGTAGAAAAACTGCCTCTTGTTTAAAGGAGCTAATATTAGACTAGATAAATGCAACATTAGCGTTGTAGTGAGTATCAGTTCCTTGACCTTCAATGATTACAAAACAAGTGTTTAAAAAAAGAAGTAATTGATTTATTCTTTTTACTGACTTCAGCCTGTATTTGACATTCAGGCTGCTGTAATTTGGTTTAGATTAGTTGTTCTCAGAATATATCCAGCTCTGCACCATTACGGCCGGCCTAAACATACAGTCGCGGTACAAGCCCCTATTACTTTGGACTTATTCATTTATTCTAAATCTGAATGTCATTTGTTTTTATAAAATCTATGTTTAGTATTATTTTGATGAATGTAGTATATATTTTCAAATACATTCTATTTGAAAAATACATGTTGATAACTTGCATCCACATACCACTAGACAGCGCTTATGTACAACTGGTGATACTCTTGCCACAGTTGGAGAATCACTGGATGAGATGTTAAAGAAGTTTGCTGGTTTGAATCCCACTGCTATGAGTCCCTGAGCATCACAAGATCCACTGCAGCCGGCCGGAAAGGAGGCATCCTAAAACACATTCTCAGTCTGACTGATAATCAAGAATCTAAAGTCAATGTCAGACTCTAAGTCATGCTGTTGTACTGAATGTCAAAATCACATTAGGGCCGTCAATCGTCAATATTCTGTAAAGCAACTCAACTGGAGCTTAATATTGCTTAAATGAAGAGTTGGCCTCAGTGATTATGTCTAAGTATCTCTTGCGATAACTGATATATTTTGAAAAAGTTTCACGTGATTTTGAATTATCCTCCTCTTCATACACAAAGATTCGAAAAACTGTTAAGTAGCAGTAATTGAAAAAACATTAATAGAATTAATAAAAATTTGTAGACTTAACAGGAGTGTCAAAATCTCAAGTAGAAATAAAAAAAGTAGAGTCAAGATGTTGAAAATAGAGATAAATACAAGTAACACCATTCTGTGATTTCAGGGTCTGAAATAGAGTGGAAAAGTAGTAAATGAAAAGTGCAAAATAGGCCAGCTCTTGTTCTGCTTACTTTTTGTTTGTTTTAACTGGTGAGAAATTAGCACTTTGCAGCAGGATGTCAACATATAGTTAATCGTTTTCATTATTGAATCTCGTGTATTTTTGCACATAATGTATTATTGCTCAGAAACCCATCCGGAAAATGTTCCTGGTGCTGATTTCTACAAATCATCCAGTAACAAATGCGTCATTTGGTTTTCAGCTTTAATTGATTAGCATGTCTGTGTATGCAGGAATGCGATTTCTGAAAAACCCGAGTGATGTAATTTCTCTCTTGTTCCAAAATCATCCTTTTTTTTTTTAAACTTAGAATTTTTGTGAAAAATCCAGTGATGCAATGTTTCCTCTGCTTCTGCCAACATTTAACTGATACGGAACGAACAACCAGTTTGAAGTGATCCGGTGCAATTGTAGAAATGCCTGAACGATGCAGTAAAACATGTCACTCTGTCAACTTGCAGTACAAATAATTGTACAACGACTGCTGACTAATGACTACATATTTGCGACCATGCAGACGTTACGATGCTTGTTTGTCTCGCTTTGTCTCATCAGGCTTACATAGTGTGTTGCGCTTCAGTGCTTTCATGGAAAAACTGTCAAATACTATTATTCAACATTCGCTGAAAGTTGAAATAAATTAATAATTTTTAGATCATAACATTTTCAAAAATCTTTTCCTAGGGTTCGATAGGGTTGCCAGGAACAGCTGGGTTAGCTGGAAAAGCTGGTCAAGTGGTGAGAATGCATCATTTGATTACAACAAAAAAAAAAAACAAAGAAAATGTGAAAATGACTCGATATGAAATCATGAAAATCTCAAATTGTAGCTGTCTGTTTTTAATATTTCCAGGGAGAAAAAGGAAGTGCTGGACCTCCTGGGCCACCTGGCTACCCGGGAGAACCTGTATGTATAACAGGACCAACCCAGAGCCCATGTACCAGTGGCACTGTCTCTAACACCATTCTGTGATTTCAGGGTCTGTCTGGGAGAGATGGAAAGACTGGTTTTCCTGGGAGGCCCGGTCAAAAGGTCAGCTTGTTTAGACAGTGTGACATGCTACAAAAGTTATAGTAAAGACTTGTTTTTGCAGAAGAGGCTCTGCTGTTCCCTGAACTTGCATTGAGGTTTAGCGACCATGGAAAATGAATTGCACAGACACTGGTGTCCCTCTTGATTCATTTCTATTCCTGTTTTGACTAATGTTATCAACATCAAAGGTTTCTTGACATTTTAGATGAATGTCTCTCTGATGGCCTGAAAAATCTATGGCTCACTGATGAGATGTCATCAGTGTCAAATAGGAGGCCTATAATTTCAAATTGTGTTAAAAATAAATGCAGGAATTGAGTTAATGTCTCTAATTTTTAAGGGAGAAGCTGGAGCCAGTGGCATTCCTGGTGCTGATGGAAGACAAGGCCATCCTGTGAGTCCTTAAACACACGGACAGTATTAATTGCACATGTTTTGTGCTTTGGAGGTTGCGTGAGTTCTTGCTCTTCTCGTACAACCGGAAGTACTCTGTGTACTAAATATTTTTCAACATGTGTTTGACTGGAAGTGTAAAATGAACTGCGATTTGCATGCATAATGTTTTTTTTCATTGTAACGGGACTGCAGCGTGTTAACAGAGACCGCCCTTGACAGCCAGTAAGTTGGGGGGTATTTCCCCTGTAGTTCATCCTTGGATAACCCTGTTATGTAACAAGTGGCTGTAATTGAAGGCAGTGAAAGTAACTCATCGAGAGAATGCGGTGGTGCTCTGGCAGCTCTGTTTTAGGAAGAAAGTGTTTCAACTGGGCAGCCAGCCTCGCTGATCAAGTGTTGTCCAAGAGTTTTGTGATTGGGCTACAAAAGATGAGTCACTTGCTCCACAAGGCTGAAAGCCATTTTCCCCCAGCAGAACAATAGAGTTAGCGACGTCGCTAAGGAGACGGGATTAGTACTGCATTTCCTCAAGTTAAAACAAGATGCTGTCCTTCAGTGTAGGCCTCAGCGTGGGGATTTCTCCACCTCTGGGGCTGCAGTGGCAGCATCTGTGTGGCTCTTTCTATGGTTCTGACTCTCTGTGACCCAATGTATTCGCTGTGCACATGAGTAACTGAAACGTCACTGTGAGGCAACCACGATGCATCTGCAAGCATTTATATGCAAAAAAAAAAAACTTTAAGAACCAAATAAGCTTTCCAGTGTAATTTTGCTTCATGCTGAACTGAATAACCTCTCAGTCTATTGGACCATTCCCTTTAAATTGTATTTTGTTTCTTCATGACATTTAAATCAGGAAAGCTTTTTCATCATTGCATTTAGTACAGTGCATTAACTTGACCCAAGCTCATTTTAATCCAGTTATAAAGAATGAAATCAGCTTCTTTTTCCAGTTTTTGGAAGCCACCATGTTTGCATATATTTGCTTTCAAACAGATTTATCAGAACTATTTAGGATCTTGCTGCATATTGACCAGGTGATTAGTAGGCTGAGATTATCAGTCATGATGAATAGTGCATTACTATTTCCAAGCTCTGTAGAAAGTCAACTAACTGAAAAGGCCTTTCTGTTCAGAGTTTGCATATTTTCCCTGTGTATGCATAAGTTTTCTCTAAGTTCTCCGGTTTCCTTCAACAGTCTAAAAACATGCATTTGACTTTGACGCTTGTGGGTGTGAATGTGCTGATGTGTCTCTTTGTTTTGGTTCCGTGATGGGCTGGCAAACGGTCCAGGGTGCACTTTGCCTTCACCAATAATCAGCTGGGATCTGGTTCAGCTTTCTGAATTTGATAAAGCCATATGGAAGTTGGATGTACAAAGTTGTTTAGTATAAAAGATCCACATCCAAACTCGTTCTATATATATCATATAGACTAAATATAGTGAATGATTCATGAAAAGTGCTGAAGATTTGTGGTTGACCAGTCACTACTGACTACTTTAAAAAGTAGTGGAGTTAACAATTATTTATTGAAATGTGATTAGATATTTCAAACCATAATTATAGTCAGGTGGAATCATCTCCATTCTGTGGGGGATGAAGCTGTATTGAAATATAAAAGAAAAAAAATGATGATTTAATAGAATTCCATCTCAAAAAAATAAAAAATAATAAAAAAATAATACATTTATTCAGTAATCTCTTTTATTGCTCTCAGGGCATGCCTGGTTTGCCAGGGACTGCTGGGCTAAATGGACCAAAGGTAACATACTGATCTATTCCACATATTGTATATGAAAAATACACTTCATATCTTTACATCAGAGTTTTTATTTGGCTTCATTAAAGGGGGAAATTGGTGAGCCTGGATTGAGGGGATTCAAAGGATCAACTGGACCACCTGTAAGTTCATTGTTTCTTTGTGACAAGCACTTACAAGATGCACTCTGAATCCAAAGACCACTGTTTCTTTCACTCTTCTGCAGGGTGAAATGGGTTTACCTGGTGCACCTGGGATGAAAGGA
The DNA here is from genome assembly GCA_900302745.1 of Parablennius parvicornis. Classification (NCBI taxonomy): domain Eukaryota; kingdom Metazoa; phylum Chordata; class Actinopteri; order Blenniiformes; family Blenniidae; genus Parablennius; species Parablennius parvicornis. The sequence goes on from OMNM01000795.1 coordinate 35,477, forward strand.
CTATCTGGGCTCAAGGTAATCATTCATGCTGAAATTAAAATTACACTTGATCTTCTTTAAACAGCGGCATTAGTGTTGCAAAGCTACAATACACCTCGCGGAAATAATGCCTGCCTTTGATCTTAACTGACAAAAAAGATTTAGCAAAGTTTTGAAACAGCTAAATATAATGTGAGCTTATGCCTCCCTACATCCCGGGGCTGTTGAGCACGCTGGTTGAAACTGCAGCCCTGAAAAGTCAATAACATTGCATTAATCCACACAAGCTGCCACTGGCCACGAGCAAGCTGCAGGCAGAGCCTTGTCTGGATTACAGTCAAATCCAAGCACAATGTATTATCGCTGCCAACAACTACAGCCGATCAATGCGGTGTGATTGTACACTACAAGATTTTCTTAAAATCTTGGGAGTCTCAGGAGCCTTGAAGAGCATGGGAGTCAGCAGCATTTCATGTTATGTTTGGTCAGTGTTTAAAAGGCACTTTAATACAAGTAACAATGTCTTGGCCACACCAATGGAGCTAAATTAAGCAATGATTCGGCCCTACCACTTTCGTCAGTGGAATTTTAGTGGAAATGTAAGCAGTCTGGTCTGGTCGCGCTGTCTCCTGATCAGTTTTCATTATCCAATCTGCCGTTTAGAAGCCAAAGTGTCTTGGTAAAAGGAACAAGTAAAAGCCTAGTTCATGGACAAGAAGGCAATACTTTGATTTCATGGCTTGGTTTCAGAGAGCAATTACTGAGACTTGTTCGACTGGAAAAGAAAGCATACAACTAGACACAATTATACCCCAAACTGCACGTTCCCAAAACCTCATGAAAGGGGGAGTCAGAATATCTCATGCATCAATGAAACTGAGTTATGATAAGGTATGAAAAAACTGACTGCACTCAATAACATGAAGTGGTTCAGATGGTGTTTCATTGTATGCTAACTGTAACATAAGACATGTTTTATTTCTTAATCAAGGGGAAGAAGGGTGAAAGTGGAAGTCCGGGTATACAAGGAACACCAGGACCTGCGGTATGTTTCCATTTAATTGATCAAATTTAGACCATGAGGCTTTCTCTTTCACTCAAAATGAAAAAAACAAACCCAAAACAAAAGATTAACCCAAGCAATAAAGCGGCCACTAAAACTTGTTTATTCCCATGAGAGCTGAGTATTTTTGGAAGTGTTACATCCTATTGTATGCAAATAAAGGGTGTTTTGAGAGAATAACTGCTTAATTGAACACCTTCAAAGGGAAGTGCAGGGGAGCCGGGACAAGCAGGTCAACCGGGGCATCCGGGCATGCCAGGTCTGAAAGGAAGCAAGGTACAGTATGTGATATAATTTCGTTATCTAAGTGTTTTCATTGTATTTTGTGTCAATTCCATAGTTAGCTTCTCTTAACTTCTTAGGACTAACTGACTCAGGTGAAACATATCATCTGCAATAAAACAATGTTTTTCACTTGATTTTTGATTCAATTTTTTTTGGTTTTGTTTTGTTTATTAACAGGGACAAAAAGGAAACCTGGGAGAAAAAGGAGAAATCGTAAGTGAAAAAACTGATTTACAAATCCAACATCGACTATGTAACCACACATGGAGATTGGCCCATTTTAGCAACTAAAATGTCGTGGCTGGCAAGAAAACTGTTGTAATCCAGCATTCGTTAGTAAGTCTGGAAACCGTTACATCACTAAGTGAAGGATTGTTTAGCTTGCAATATTGAATCAAAATTATTGACTAAAGCCTGAAACTGATTTATTTGATGTGTTTTGTCCTCAACAGGGACTAAAGGGGGACAAAGGAGAACCGGGACGACCGGGAGTTCCTGTGAGTTTTTATTGAATAGCGATGCCAACATACACACTGGCAAAAGTTTTTGATTTATTTTTAATGGGTGCAAAACAAATGAATCATTTTGATATTTGAGCAAATGTCCTACTCTGTGTAATGAAGTGCATACATCAAATGCCACAGGTCCAAGTTCATGGCAACAATAAAATATGGATTTGGAGTTATTGATTTGTGGTCCAATTAAGGGAAGTAGTAAAATCTAACTATGTTTGTACAGTCGAACAAGTTCATTCATTTACCTGTGTGGATCGATCACTGCACTAACTCACAGAGACAGACTACCAAAAACATACAGACAGTATTGGTTTTTAAGTGACTAATAAATCTAACAAGCATGAAGAAGTTCCCCAAAGTTCCCCAGGATAACAAACAACATAGAAAGACGCCCAATCAAACCTGGCGGTTCACTCTCTGTGGCTACAATGATTAAATACTGCTTAATTATGTTGGCCTCAACATGATCAAGATACAATTAGATATCTAATATGCTTTCCTGATATATATGTTTGCCTTTTAAATATGTGTAGTTTAGTGGTTCAAAAATGGAAAAGTTATGGGAAAAAAATTGTTATGGAATCCCACATCTTGTGCTTGTTTTTTTTTTTTTTTTTTTGTTTTTTTTTTTTGTTTGTTTTTTTACCTCTACTTTTTTTTTTGTAATTTTTTTTTTTCCAAACCATGGAATTACATACTATGTCACATGTTTCCAGGTTCCTGAAAGTATAATTTATGCATTAGAAAAGTTGGATTATGTCATTCTTGAATACGTTTTGCACATTGGGATAATAGGCTTCTTCATGTTCGTGACGCAGGTCAGCCTGCAGGTGGTGCTATTGCTTCTTATTGCAAAAGCATAAACTTTGTTATTTTGACATCATAGACATCTATTAATTGTGTTTTCTATGCAGATTTGAATGCTATTTCAAACTGTATTTACTATGTTGTTGTATTTTTTAACATGTATCTTTTTTTTTTTTTTTTGGTCTCCAGGGGTCCGCTGGTCCGATGGGATTGAATGGAGTGGTATGTAAGCAACACATCCAGTGGTTCAGGATTTACTCAGATGTATCACTTTATTCAGCCTAACACTGGGGTGGTATTTTTGTTAGAAAGGGACAGCAGGTGACCCGGGGCAGAGAGGTCAAGAAGGTCAAGTGGGGCGTCCTGGACAGCCGGGTCAGTCGGGCCCACCGGGTCCCAGAGGGCAGACGGGGGACACCGGGGCCCCAGGACTACCTGGACCTGAAGGAAGATCCGTACGTGTGACACATGATGTGCCAACAGCTCTGTTATTAATTGGTTTTCTCATAACATTGATGAACACGATGAAGCTGTCAGCATCCTCTTTGTCACTTTACTTCACAGGCGAGTGAAATGTCCGACAGTCACATTCGGCAGATCTGCAGAGAGATCCTTCAGGGTGAGAACGGTTTGAGAATCACTGATCTGCTCTCTGTACATTCTCATCATCTGAAATATTCTCTTTTGTCACATCTCTCAGCTGAGCTGCCTTCGTTGTTGCTGAGCAACCAGCGGAGCAGCTGTACCAGATGTCAAAGCCGTCCTGGATCTCCTGGTCCACCAGGTCCAACTGGGCCCCAAGGACTGAGGGGCCTTCCTGGACTTAGTGGCTCCACGGGACAGCCAGGCCACCCGGGTCGACCCGGCCATCCCGGGGTTTATGGACTCAAAGGTTGAATTAGCCTCAGGTAGTCTGTGCGTCATTCAAACTGTATTGAAATGAAAGTTAACAAGGATATTTGTATGTCTGCAGGAGAGCCAGGTTTGAAAGGTGAGAAGGGGAACCCAGGTCGAACCATGACTGGAGACCAAGGACCACCTGGACCTCCTGGTAAATAATGTGACTAATTATTTAGTTTCACGACTCCCATGCTGTCGTTACTAAAGCACTAGTAAGTTTCATATTAAAGTGCTTGTAACTGATTGTTTTTACAAAATTAGAACGACCATAACAATCACTCTGTTTTGCTCCCTGTGCTGGCCATTAGTGTTGGTGCTCTCTGAAGCTGTGGTATTTTTTTTACCACCTTATTCAACTCAGGGTTGGGGTATGGGGTGGGAGGCAGTGTACATCCTGGACAGGTCTCAGAACCATAACAGGGCAAATATAAAAAGGGACAATGACATATATTCTGACCATTCTGTCCATTCACAAACAGGGGGAACATGCAAATTCTAAAGAGAAAAGCACCCAAAAGCCCTACCTAGACTGAAATTGGGCAACTTCTTTCTTCCAATTTGAACTTTTCATAACTCAGTGTGTTTGCCTCCCCAGGTCCAATGGGTCCACAGGGATACAGCAAGCCAGGTCCTCCAGGTAATCCCGGATCCTCTGGTCTTAATGGAGCGGAGGGCAAAAGCGGGAGTCCTGGCGTCCCCGGCCAGCCTGGAGTGTGTGACCCATCTATGTGCTATGGTGGCATGATGAGGCAGGATTCCTACAATAAAGGTCCAAACTATTGACACAACGCAGCCGAGAACAAACAGCCATTCTCAGGAAGATCTCATCTTTACAGAGTTTCTCTGTCGTGCAAACAAAATGTACCTCTTCTGACCATTGAAATGATCTCTGTCAGCACCACAGATTCTCGGGTGGTATTTTTGTATTATATGTCCTATGTCTTTGAACCCTCTTTGAGGTTTTAATGGTGTTTGAAGAATAAGAATCCTCTGCAGTGAATACCTCTGAGCTCCCTGAACCGATGCCAGTGTGGCTGGTAAACTTTATCATATTGCCCCCTGGTGTTACTTCACTGCATGTAACTCTCTAAATTTGCTGATTTTGCGAATACTGTAAACCTTTATGACTATAAATGACATGTTTAGTGAACTGTTGTGTCAAAACTCATTTTCTCCAGCTGATGAAAAGCTTCTGTAAGCTTGTCCATCGATCTATTAAAAACAGATTTCTACATTTAACATTGTGTAACACGCAAAAGAAGTTCATATGTTCTGCTTTTTATCACAATGTTCACCCATTCACTTTACATTTTCTTTTAGGATTAGGCTGTAAAATGTTTGAAAATCAACTGTTTAATAGCATTTCTTTTCTATTTTATGGCATTTATGTCCCTCAGTCTTGCCTTTTATTACTGTAGCAGGTATTTTATTGTTATTTATAAAAGAGTCATAACTGTGTATGTCAGCAGCGACGTGTCATAAATGGCTTTTGTAATTTTATTTTGTCTTTTTTTTTTGTCATGGTGAATTTTTGTATGATTCTTTTTTTGAAGACCAGAATAAAAACATCTTAGTGATTTATAAATGTTTGCACATCCTTTAGGCAAGCCTTTAAGCATGAGGATTGAGCTTTATTTCTGCTTTGTTTCTGCATTTAATAACATTGTCTGCTTCATTTTCATGAGCAAAAAAACCCCCAACAAAACAGAACTGGATCTGGTATGAAATGAGTTTCCACATGTACTGAATCATCAAATGAATGAACAGAGATCATCACCTGGTAGACACTGCATTTATTATACAAACTGATATCCATTCATCCATTCATCCATTCATCCATTCATCCATCCATCCATACATCCATCCATACATACAACCAGACATCCATCCATTCATGGTCAATGACAGGATACCTGGACAAGTCGCTGCTCCATCAAATACATTTGATTATACAGTATATGAATTATAATAGCTGTGTCTTTTGCATGTTCTCCCCTCGTGTGCAGGAACTTTCTCTGGGCAGGTAGGTGTGATGTTCATTGGTAAAAACCATCCCTATGTGTGAATGTGAGTGTGTGTGGTTGTCTCTCTCTGACTTTGCCCTGTAGTGGACTGTGGTTCTCTCCAGAGTGAGTGGCTGAGGTGTCCCTTGACTCTGCACAGCACAAAGTGAGATAGAAGTTAGATACAATAATAGACATACTGTAAAATAAATTAAAAAACAAAATCCAAATTAAGTACACAGACACATCTTCTATGCTGCTTAAAAAAAAGAAAAAAAACACATAAGTAAAGTTTCACTTCAAATTTAAAAAGAAAAACCTCTGCTACAAGACCCAACTATAGAAAACTTTATCAATTCATCCTCTGAATTTAACTATCCAACTCATGGTTGCGGGATCCCAACTGACTCTGGGAAAAGCCAAAATGTACCCCGACAGATTACTACTCCGTCAGATGATGAATTCAAAGAGGTAGAATCCACACCTTTAAACACATGATTTCTGACATACAAAACTCAAAGAAACCCCTGCACACACATGGAGAGCATGCAAACAGAAAAACTCTCAACACTAACCAGGAATCAAACTTGTGAATTTTTAATTGTGAGGTGAGCGTAATAACCGCTGCACCATTAAAATTACAGTTCTGAGATTAAATGAAAATAGGTGGAGACTTTAGATACAGCACTTTAAACGCTTCCTCTCTGTACAGTAGATGTCGCTATACGGTAACATCTCTGCATGTGTGTGAAAGGCTTACCTTAGTGGACAACGCTTTTTGCGCTTTGGACCGTGGCTATTCATCACGACTTCTTTTCTAATCATACCACCGTGATATCATTAACTTATTTACTTAATTAACTTTCCATATCTAAAATTTAGTTTCCTTTAAATTCACTATTTTTTTTGTCTCGGTAATTTATATAGAGAAATCAATCACTGCAGAAAATGCAATAGATGTAATTCCCAGTGACTTTCTTTTGTATGTCTTCATTTTGCGCGCGCACACACACACACACACACACACACACACACACACACAAAACAACAAGAAGTTGATGCACTTGTTGCTTTGCGCGTTAATAAAGTTTTCAACCTCATCTACATAGATGAAAAGCAGGGTCCCTGGAGATGAATACAACTGGAACCCTCTCAATAAACATGCAGACTTCAATAAGTTGAGGTGATTAAAAGGCTCTGTCATTAGTCTTTCACTCGTTAAGACGGGCTCTCGGATTTCAAGTGTCTCCTTTTACACTCCTGAGCCGCCGCATTCATCATGGGACCGGCTGAAGTTTTATTGCGGCCGCTAGAGGAGGATGCAAAAACAAAAAAGTTGAGTGTGGGATGGACTCAAAAGGGCAACTAGCCCCGATACAGACTCTCATGAGGGTTTTTGGAGGGGGAGGAAAAGAAGAAAAAAGAAAAAAGAAAAAAGAAAAAGAAAAATGCGAGCCGGAGCATGAGTGGAGTGCTTTCCTCTGCTCCGGTTTGACACAGTTCAACACATTTCATCCTCCTGGAAACTGCGGGTTATCCCTCGACGCTGTATGGGCGTACCTCGGTGTTTTTTCATCACAGAGTAGTAAGGTGCGGGACAGGGTCACCGCTCCATAAATACTTCGTGCGGTGGAGGCTTTGGATGGACCCTGGAGGAGTTCAAAACTTTACGCACTGGACAGGAGCGTCGTTTTCTTTGCAAGTTGATCCCTCATTTGTAGAAGATCTGACTGGTGAAAAAGTCTCCACGGTTACCACTGTTTGTATTGTGGTACCTCTTGGCTGATATGGGAAATCTATGATTCCGTATTGGCAGAGGTATAAATTGTTTTATTCGTCTCCTCGAGTGCGATGTAGTTCACCCTCGACTCTCAAAGTGAGCTAATTGTCAAGATGACAGCGCTTACACCTTTGGGCCGCGCTGCGCTCGGGCTGGCGTGGAGCTGTTTGACTTTTCTGGCTTGCGCTCATTGCGCGTTAAGTGACAACCATGTGCACTCCAGCTTTATTTACAGGAGGTTGCGCAATCACGAGCGCAGAGAGATCCAGAGAGAGATTCTCTCCATCCTGGGTCTGCCCCACCGGCCGAGGCCTTTCTCTCCCGGGAAGCAGGCGTCCTCCGCGCCGCTCTTCATGCTCGACCTGTACAACGCCATGGCCGTGGAGGAGGAGGAGGGCGCCCACATCCAGCAGCAGGGCGCAGGGAAGACTTTCGGTTCCAAGGCTCAAGGGCACTCCAGGAAAAGCTACTACAGCCCGCAGCATGCCTCCTACTCCCGTGTGGCACAGCCTTACCGAGCCGCCCCGCTGTTAGGCCACAGTGCCGCACTGACCACCGCGCACGACACCAACTTTCTCAACGACGCAGACATGGTCATGAGTTTTGTCAATTTAGGTAAGTGTCATTAAAACGGCCTAATTTCCCTCCCTGAAATTAAAATTAATTCATGAATATTCGTGACAAGCAAACAAAAACGAAGGAATTAGGAAACAAAGGAATAATTGCAATTGATTATAAGAAATGAAAAATATACAATAGTTTTACATATGATCTGAAGATTACTGATGCTATATTATGCTCTTTATAAATCCAAAAGAAGCAGCTGTCTTTTTGCTTACTCTATTTCTAACCCATCTTTCATATATATTATATCATTTTTTTAATCGTTTATTTTTGTACATTGAAAATATTTGAAACCTTTTTTTCAAAGTGGATCCACTTTTAACGTGGATTCCATGTGTTCTTTTTGACTCGTGAAATCTTTTGTGTTTGATACAGTTGAGTTAACGTTTTTTCACAATTTTGACTTAGTCAATACGTTTTTCTCTCCTTTTGAAAAACAGAGGGTCTATATAACGATCGTGTTTGTTCAGTAGCTGCGACCCTTCACCCTGCACTTCAATGCATCTTATCAGATGACTGTCTGACCTTCACAAAATTGGTCTAAATTATTTCCTGTTGTTTAAAGGAGAGCGATATTGACTGATGGGTATTATTTGAGATTGTGTCACTGAGAGAAAGTAGTATCCCCGTAGTAGTTTCAACGTATTTATGTTTCAGCAGTGAGCGTTTAAATATCAGCTCTGTCACTTATAAAGCTCCCCAAAATTGGATTTTGCTGATACATTTCAGGACTTTAAAGAATTGTTAAAATTCACTCTAAGCTTTACGACACAATGCATAATGTTAGCATTGTAGTGTTGAGGGTTTATTTTTCTCAAAACATGTAAAAGTGAATTAGTAGAGTTGCTTGAAACTATAATCCCTCACCTTGTTCTGAGCCCATCTGTTTCCACTTAGTACTATAGGGCATGTACACTGTCAGCCTTGAAGGCTGTGCTCATTCTGGGGACTGTCAGCGAAGTGTTCAATGGGGCTCTGTCTTTATTACAGTACACTCAAATATAGCTACCGACCTCAACTGTTTCAGAAACCTCAATGTGGCATTTCGTGCAGTGCAATGTGCTTGCTGCAGCTCTTTACCTTTTGAAAACACAAGTTAAAAAAAATATATTTTTTTAAATCTAGCATAACATATGCAAAAGCTATAGATATAACACTGAGAGTACTGAAACATGAGGGATTTGTTATTTTTTTCACTATTCTCATATTGCAAGCTGGATTCACTTATTGAGCAACAGGTGAAGAATACATATGGCTCGAGCTTATCACCAAGTGGAGTCACTATCAATTAATTGTTAGCTATCTGAAAATTTCATCCGTGACTCTTTCAGTGGCACTCCTGCTTCAGATTACTGCCTGTGGTTAATATAATGGAACATGCTCAGTGGGTAAAAGTCAGGCCTGACCTCTGACCTGTTTGTGCTAAGTAACTGCAGGCGTTCGCTCTTGATAAAATATCAGAGAAAAGCACTGTGTGATATCACCGCGGATGTCAGCACATCCGCTGACCTCGGCTACATGCCTCTTTTCTGCTTCTGGGTATTGGTGTGAGAGAGCTGAGGTCAGTTTGTTGGCATGTTGATAGTGCTCACACCATATTTGATGCTTTCTTTACACTGAGATGGAACAATTAGTGTATCACTGTTAACTCCTATGTGACAAAACCTTTTGTTAAAATCACATCCATAAAAAAGAAAAAAGAATGTACTTTAAATTCCCTTAGTTTATCAGAAATATTTCATCGCTATTGTGAAACCCTATAAGTGGTCTATATGAAACCTATGGGAGGTGAGCGCGGGGTCAGAAATGAGGTCAGAGTAGACGCTGAGATGACGAAGAAATCCTGTCCGGTCTTTTCTCTCACTTGAAGAGCAGACGAAAGTGTCTTTAATTGAAATCAGCCTGTTTTTCTTAACTGACAGCCCATTCATCATGGCCAGAGAATGCAGTTAGGCACACAGTAGAGGGCCTGTCTGGGAACTGCTACCTGTATTGAGTTGACTGATTTAATGAACTGGAAAGTGCTTTTGTTGGTAGTCAAAATGTTTAGATTGGACCTTGAATGTGAAAGAAGATGTGATAAATTACTCTTTTTTTCTGTGCCTTAATGTCGAGATATTTTCTGTTTTGAGCAACACAAGTGGCGGTTCAGGAGGTGGACTTATATATTTCATATAAAAATCAAGGTTTGCTGCCAGTAAAAATGAAGCTCATCGTAAAATATTTTCTTTCCCAGTGGAGAAAGACAAAGATTTTTCTCACCAACGAAGACACTACAAGGAGTTTCGTTTTGATCTGACTCAGATCCCAGACGGAGAAGCGGTGACGGCTGCAGAGTTTCGTATCTACAAGGATCGCAGTCACGCTCGTTACGACAACATCACCCTGAAGGTCACCATATATCAAGTCATCAAGGAGTATCAGACCAAGTAAGTCCCGGATTAACCAGAACCACACAATAAAGACAAGTGGAGTGGAGCGAACTGCTGTCTTAGTTTCTGCTTCTTTCTGTGATATAGCTCAACTATTTCTCTTTTTCACTATATCTCTATGACCTATTCAACTTTATTTAATTAACTTCTTTTATATATCATCCAGCCAAAATATTAACATGCTGCTTTCTCAGTTACATGCAAGGGACAATTTAGTGATTGTGTTGGGGGTGAATGTCAGTGCAACGGG
>OMNM01000800.1:0-18070 GCA_900302745.1 Parablennius parvicornis
ACTCTAAAAAGATGTCAGTTCAATGTGTCTGCGCAGTGGGCTGTGAGGTGGACAGATTTTTTTTTTTTTAATTGTTAGTGGGGTTTTTTTACAGTCAATTTTAATGAAAGATACAAAGATATGCATTGAATATGTAAAAGAAATGCAAATTTAACAGGATGTCTAATAGTTAATCCTATTTTCTTATTCTCATGGCAATATTCCATTAATATATGGAAGTGAACATACGTGGCTAGTTGTCCCATAAACGGTGATTAGATAATAAAAAGTAAATATTAAGCAATTGTTATCAGAGGATTAGGAAATTGAGCATACTGGGTGCTGTTGGTTGATTTGCTGGGCTTCACTGAGCCTGTGGCCTCTCATCAGGACATTGCTCAGCACAAGATGCTTTGGGTGACAATGAGAGTTGGGTGCTACATGTTGATCGTGGTAGTTGAGACAGGAAATTATCTGCGTCTGTGCCTACGTAAAGCCTATTGTTAACCTGACTGTGATGCACCTGGCAGCTCTGTTATGATGCAGGGTGTGGCGTCGTGTGTGTTTGTATGGCCCAAGGTGGTGGCGAGGCTGTCTAGGCCCAACTGGCTGGGCTCCAGTACTGACACGGCAGTTTTTAGCGTTTGAACTGGCTGATGGCACTCGAGGGCGCTGTGTCACTCTTCTGCACCCTGCAAGTTGTTGTTGTTGTTGACATGCAGGATAGAGGGGTTGTTTTTGGTTCTTCTCTTCTGCTAGACCATTTTCTATCAACAATCATACTCATTTGTTGTATCCTGTTTGTCTCTTTTCACTATCAGTTGTGGAATTTCTGTTTTGTCTCCTGCATGAACATGTTTTTCGTGCACCTGGCACTCATAGTCCTCTGTCCTCCTGCTTTTGTCTAAATCATATTCACAAAAATTATATTCATAATCATAAAAAAAGAAAGCAGTGATGACCACATGAAACAATACAAATCATTCTGAACTATTTTCTTACTTGTGCAGTCTTGTGGGCATATCGACAGATCTTTGCTTTCCACTGCATCACAAAAGCTGTCCGGACACGTCCGAAGGTCAGGGGAACAAGTTGAATATTTTTCAGATATTCCTGGGATGGAAATATAAAGGAGAGATCAACTTGAGACCATATAACAGACTGGAGAGAAGACTAAAAGTGTCATTAAAGTCCTTTTCAAAGTGTTGTTTTGATATTTAGGTATCACTACGTCAGTTTTGGCTTGTGTTTAGCAATGACAGGGTGTTTTTGTTGCTTGTTTTTTACTAAATTAAGACCACATTTGCCCCAAATCTTGTTTTTTCCTGGTGAAAAAAAGGATTTTAGTGAAAAAAGAAAACACACGTGTAGTATCCGGAACTTTAATTTGTTCCATTATCAACACGGAAGGAAATATATTCTTAATTAGTTGTCGTGAAGCATGCAAAAGTTTAATCGGCTTTCAGTGGTGGTAAAACTCTTGTACGACTAAAAATAAAAACACAGCTTTGATTTGATATGCAAGCCTCGTACCTTTCTCGGTGCCTTGCCTCCACTGGCATCTCCCCGTTGTCGCCCCGAGGCCTCGGACAGACTCGCAGTCTCCTCGCCGCCTGTTCTCCGCGCAGGACAGGAACTGCACCCGCTCCTGTCCGGCTTTGTTTGCTGTGTGCAACAGAGCCAGGGGCGAATCATTAATCTTTAAAGAACATTCGGGACGAGGTGAAATCACTGCAAAGAGTCTGCACATGTGTTTGTTGAGGATTGGTTTCTAAGTGAAACAGAGACGTTCTAAAATCGGCAAGCGATTTCATTATCGTTTGATAATGCAGATGGAGGCCTAACACAAATTAGATGAAGATGTTAAGAGTTTCTAAACAGTCCCAGCCTGCTGCGGTCTTACCATCACCATCCAGTACGATGTGGATGAGAGTGTTGACCTCCAGCTGTGTGTTTCCCTCCTGAGCCACGACCAGGTACTGCAGGTTCTGGCACTCGGGATTGCGGAGTGCCTCAGAGTCGTTCACATACAGCAGTCCCCTCATCCCGTCTAGGGTCTGTGTGATGCCGATGGCCGAATAGCAGGACTGTGACTCCACAGACGTGTTCTTATCTGGCATCTCGAGTCGGTATGTGATGCCGAAGCCATCGAACCACTGGCAGTTTTCCACACAGACTCTCCCAACCTGAGAGCAGAGGGAACAAGAAATTAAAAACTGTACACGAGTGGGAGAATCAAGGAAAAACATGACATAATTCAACCACCTAAATGGTCCATGTGAAAAATAGCCTCATGTTTTTTTAAGTGCCAGCAGGTGGCAGCATCTCTGTATGTGTTGGGAGAAAGAAAAAACAAACTATACAGTAGTATTACTGAATACATTTCACAGCATTGTGCTGCAGTGACATGGATTTATATACTCAGGACAAATTCTGCACACTGATCACTGAACAAAAGTTACTCAGGTGAGTAACTTTACTCGATATAAGGGAAAATCCCGCAAACATCGCAGTGGATCAAGTGTCCCTCGGTTCATCCCTCCTCAGTCTGGAAATGTTCTTTCTGTCTTTCAGCCACAGTTCTGCAAAAAGACTTATGAACACACTTTTCCACAAACAGAAGACTGTGGGTTTCACCCCTTGTCACTTTCATTAGCTAGCAATTGGAAATGAATGGATTTTGTTCCTGAAACTAATGAGTTGCCTGCAGGGGACAGTCCTGACTCACAATTGTACATGGTGTTGTAATGAGGAAAAGATTACATGTTCTGCATTTGTTTGGCATGTACTTTGTACTTATGGTCTATGTGGCTCAAAGTTTGTGTAATCAGTGAATCTAGGGTTTGCGAAAGAGGGGAAGGGGGGAAATTTTGTTGTTTTAAACTTTTTTCAACTCGATGTTTAATCAGCGACGTTGTTATGAATGCTAATAGAGACTTTTATATGACACTGACACACAACAAATACCTTCCTCTTCAAATAAGTTATATATAATCTGTAAAAGTACAGTTTTGTTTGAGTAGTTGGGATACCTGTGCATAAACAGAAGCCCTGCGTGCCACTGTGAATACTTGTGTGGCGTTGGGGAAGCTGATGTAGACCGGTAGAATGGTGACGTTGAAGTGCAACAACACGGTTCCCTCTAGACCGGGGTAGGTGGTGTCATTAACCAGGTAGTCCAGGTACAGGGTGCGGTTCTCTGTTACGTACAGGTTCCTCTTCAGGACAAGCGCTAAAACCAAGAAAAGATGTCAATTTACTATATATATAATATATTTTTTTTTTTCATAAAGAAAGAATGTTTCAGTCGCTTCTGGTTACTCACTGTAGTCATAGACCGTTTCTCGAATGCCTCCATGAGTTTTCTTTTCACTGAAAGTGTCCTTTACATCAAATGTGTCCTTTATCCACGGGTCACTGTTGAGCAAAGTCCCCACATACTTGTTTTGATTCTTGTCAATGGGATAGATGGGCGTTAAATCCCTGTCGAAGACAAATAAGGCACCAAAAGATCCCAGCTGAAAAAGAAAAAAAAAAGTTAGAGTGAGACATCAGAATCCAACTTTCAGACTGATCCCGTCTGCATTACATCAGCCTGTTTCACCTTTGTCCGATTGAAGCCGATTGTAACATCTGCCGTGTCCGTCCCGTTCACATATGGCGCGTTGTCATCCTCATCGTTGACAAAAACATCCAGAGGGGTCTCCACCTTGGTGGAGAGCGTTTCTGTCTGGACCGTGCACACCAGCAGGAGTCTGTAGCACTCATTCTCCTCGCGGTCCAGCGGAGCGGTCACCACCAGCTCGGTGGTGTTCTCATTCACAGCGAACGGTGCTGGGGTATCTGCAAACCGTTGGAGGTAAGAGAAAGATAGGAGGATGTTATGGATGTGATTTGTAACTCCTGCTGAACAATGTAATCCAGAGATTTTGTCAGAAGTGGGGAAATGAGCACCTAGACCAAAAGTCACATTGTGAAGAATTAACCCAATTTTTTGCGTCATTGTAAGCCTTCTGAACATGTTACCTAGTCTCCACCTAAATGCACGGGACCTTTACACACTGAGATGACGACGTCTTTAGGATTTTTTCAGTAAGTTTCATGCATGATCATGCAAATGAGGTAAGCCGATGGAGCGGTCAACAAAGAAGATGGTTGGCCATCTACATTGTGCTTTGACTCAACTTTATGCATTTTTTATTAAAATAGATACACTTTAATAAATGTACTTTTTTATTAAGCTGCAGATTCAGAGCAGCACAAGTGAATCATCTGTGGTCTGAAAGAAATTTTGGATTGTTTTAACTTTGACAAAAACTGCGAGAGTGTTAATTCTGAACTGAGTGTTTTCTTCAAACATATTTATCTGTGTACTTGTGACTCCTCTGGACATTGGCCAATTCACACTAACAATATACTCTGCTCCCTCTACCTGGAACACTCTTCAAAAATCACCAAAAATTACAGGAACCATTAATGATTCATGACATTATTGATTTTAAAACTAATGTTACAGACTTTTTCAAGTATAGTACCATCATCATGTTTGTTTTAGTGGTCTTCTTGTGTGAGTTGTGGTCGTTCTTTCCCTCCTCAGCCCTCTCCATCCCTTCACACTCCCTCATCCCTCACCGGACTATATCATAACTCTTCCACAAGATTCTCTCTTATTCTTTGTTTATTTATGATTTCTTCTCTATGTGTGCCTTTGTTTTTAATGCTGCTGTCATGGAAAGGCCTTGCCTCGAAAAGATATCATTTGATCTCAAGCAACTGCCTGTTGAAATAAAGATAAAAAAAACTGTGTGAGGAAGTAGATGGGAGTAACCACCGATAGTGTCTAACCTGATTCTACGTTGTAAGAAATGGTGTAGTTGGGGCAGGCGTGGAGTCTGGTGAGACGCCGGAGCTGCCGCAGGGCCCCAGGAAACCTGTTTTCCATGATGTGAGGGTTGGCGGTGTCTCTGTGAGGGAAGCACAGCTCCTTCGTGTCCGTCTGACCACACTGAGGCATGGTGGTGTTGACAAAGTCCAGGGTGATCCGAGCTGAGCTTTTTGAGATGCACTTGGTCTTCTTGGAGGTGTTGGATAAAACCATGGCGTGAAGGAACAACTTCTTCACGGACCACGACTTATGGTCTGATGAGACACACAAAAATAAATAAATATATAAAAATACAGGAGGCATTTTAATCTCAGACAGTGCCCTTATTTCATGACTCAGCACTTCTTTGACTGTATGCAATTACGTTATTATCGCAAAGGCATAAACCAGAAGGCAGAGCCAAAGTATTTAGTATGCAAAGAGCATAAACATCAGGGAGCTAATTTACCGTCATGTGCAGAGGATACCTGGCACTGAAACACCACTTTACGTTGTGATCAAAAGGCTTCTGTCCAACTCACACAGCAGGGCGAAGTCGCTCTCCTCCAGGCTTTTGTTCAGGGATAGCACACCAGTGCTGACGTCCAGGAGAAACCAGGAGCTGTAGACTCTGAGGGAGCTGATGGGGCACAGGTAGAAGTGCGGCCGCTCTGAGAGACTGTCCAGCATGGCGTGGACCTGAAGGATCTGCGTCCCGGCTGGTTGGCCCACGTACAATGTCTCAATGTACTCATTCTGAGGAAAGTACAGTCCCGTCACTCCTACAGAGAGAAAACCAGACACGAAATAACCAGATGTTTTTTTAAAAGAAAAAAAAAAAACAAAGAAAACAGAAGCCTGGTCAATCACAGGGGAATCTGGCTATATTCCCTTTGAGAAAATCATTGCAATAACACAAAAAAATACAACCTGCCATCATTGCTGAGTTCATGTAATATTACAGAGTAGCATAACAGCATTTATCAGATCTCTTTCTGCATGTTTAACTGAGGCAACAATAGCCACTCACAATACCGTCTGGCCCCTGAATGAGAATTAACTCATACATGGAATATGACAGGTCTGATTTTTTTCCCCTCCTGTCCTCTGATACATCTTTCATCTGCTCTGTTAGCGGAAATTGAAAGGAGGACTCAAATGACACTTATGCAGCTCTTGTAATGAATTTCTCACATGGTCAATAACGTGTGGTTTCCGATTCTCCTTGCGTTCACCTTGAGATGTTTAATTACAAAGGATAACATGATATGAAGGAAAAGTGAATCATTACCTGCCAGTACAACAGAGAATGCGTCGTGTGTGTGTGTGTGTGTGTGTGTGTGTGGGTAATCCATAAAGTGTTGCAGTAGGATGTGTGCTTTACAGGAAAATGGAGATGTGAGTGTTCCTTCTGTAATTATATCCCTGTTACGCTCCCCTTTGACGACGGTAGGCGACCATTTAGGGAACGCACTAATGTCATTAGCAGACAGCAAAACTAGATTTTCTATTTCTGTTGGTGCAGTTGAGGCCTCAGCTCTGGTTTCAGACATTGATTTAATTTCGCCGGGGTTGGATGACAGGAGGCCGAGCTGATGGATAAAATGTGGCCGTCCTTCCTGAAGGATGGAGATACACTCAGCGAGGCTGCAGACCTTTTTATTAAAAGTGTTCCTGGGACAAAAACAAACAGCAGGCCACTTGTTTGTTAATCCTGCTGGGACAGTGGGAGCGGGTGTCATGGCTGCTTACATTTTAGAGATGATTTTTCCATTTCCTAAATTATCCGTATTTCCTCTATTACAGAACAACCAAATTGAAGCCATTCCTGCTTGATGTAGTGTTTCATTCTTTTAGGGACTAGGCAGTATAGTTAGGTTCCTTTCGATATCGTCTGAGAGAATCTTTCATATGTATCTCAAAAAACATGAAAGTTCATTAATTAAATTAATTTCTTGCAGCCACAAATGCAGTAATTACTCACTATTAACAATTAGCTGGGCTCTATTTGCGTTTGCCTGATTGGCACAAAAGAGGATATCATTCAAAGTGAACTGGGATGTTATCAAGCAACAAATGGCAAACCAGAATATTGTGTTATGAAAGCAATGACACAATAACATATTATTAATCTGAACAGAATGGAAAATATCAGGCTGTGGTATTACACACTGTTAATCGTGTTTATTTAGTCTGGTTTGAAGATGTGCTGAATCTGTTGTTGCGTAACATTGCTGATTGTGAAGCACCTGCGGAGCAGATGACGAAGTCATTTAAGACGCTCTAAAATATTAAAATAGATTACGTAGCAATAGTATTTGTTGCTGTTACACCCTAGACTCAAAGCAACCTTTTCCCCTGTCATGTGAGAATCACAAGAGCATGTCATTCATCCATTCCATTATCAAAATGAAATATTATGCAAGCTTTTCATATACTTGTTTGTTTTAAAATGCCAATTGGAGAGAGCTATTGACAAGTTCACAGACCCCAAAAAAGGTCAATTTTTGTCATTACATACTTATATTTATACCACTTATTCTTACCACTTCTTATAACACTTAAATATATGAAATGAGTAAAAATATATATAAAAGAAGAACCTTCTGATACCCCACAGCAGATGACAGCAGCATTGAAAATAAAACTAGAGGGTCTAGCGCATTAACCAGCAGCAGCCAAATGCATTAATGAAGGCGGGTCTTGGCTGTGAGCCACGATGGCTGGACCCCCATGCAACACAATTTGTTTATATCATTCAAAATTCAATTTCTTTCCAGGACAGAAGCCAACAGAAAGCAAGCAGTTTATATCAAAACTAATTAATAGAATGGATCAAGCAGGCCTCTCTGAGCAAATGGCACCTTTGGGTCTGTGAAGTCATGATGACCATTTTCCAAAGCATGACTTATTACGCTGCTAAATGATGCATGAGAATGACAGGAATACAGACAATGTTGACAGTTAACTTATTATTACATTATATGAAAGATGACTTTTAAAAGTAAAAATAGATGCTTGATCATTTTGCTTGAATCGAAATATGTTTGTGTGGCGATATGGATACACAGGTGGACAACAAGCTGTTTTGGAACTAACATTGGTTGGCCAGAGCTATATCTGGGTAAACATTGCTGTCATTTGCACACTTTTTATAGCCTTCAATATCCTGCAAAAACCGACAGTGAGCCTTAACACACATACACACGTGTACACAATGTCATTTCTTCAAAAGCTGTAAGTAATTTGCCAAATAAAGCCAGTGTTTGAACAGGAGGATTCTCATTGCAATCCGTGTTGACAATAGATATCATGTACTGCTTAGTGGATAGTAAAGCCGAGTGTGCACAACATAACACGGAAAAAACATGAGAGAAACACTGTTGGAAAAACCTTCTCATTCATTCCGACATATTTGCTTTGTCAGGTTTCTTGTTTGAAACATATGTTTAAAGCAGATAAGTATGGATTCGTGTGTGTGTTTTGTGCGCATCATAACGGCTAAGGAACAAATGAGGACAAAGGCTCATCACAGAATCTGAAGCCATGCGCTCTGTCAGCCACAGACCACAGTGTGTCTGAACAGACTGAACAGAGCCGATAGGGTGGGACAGGGACGGGACGCCCTCCCCGTCGTCCCAGACAAAGACAGGAACTCAATTAGCCTCGGTGCGTGCTTCGGCTGATAGATTTACCAGCTATGAGCTCATGAGCTGGAGTTACCCCACAGGCCTGCAAAGTAAGACACCTCAGTGAGACAAAAACATGCTTTCTTCCGCCCAGACGTCCTCGTCCCGCATCCTTGTCAGCAGATCAGGAAAGAGACCCAGTGATTCATTCCCTCACTGATCTCGTCCCCTCGATGCGAGAGCTCGGCCCCGTGCCCTTTCCCTCCCAAGGTCAACGCACACTGCATCTGCCCCTGGTAACGACCCGCTGGAGAGGCAATGTATCTGGCAGCAGACAATCAATAAGCGTGCTAATCAACAGTGATGCTGATTGTTTTCTACTGATGAGACGGAAGAGGGAGAGAAACTGAGGGCTGCACGTGTGCAATGGTCTCCACTGCACATGATCCAGAGCTTCCCAAGAAATATCGCTTCTACTGTACGGATTTAATTTCACAGCTAGCTTCACGATTTAGTCCCATCAATCTTCACATTTTCAAATAATCCATCATCTGTTACAAAGTAGCTGTAGCCAGCAGCACTAAGGAACGGTCCACCCAGTTATGGTATAGTGATATAAACACAATAAATATCATTATCACTCTGGAACCTATTATGATTACTCTGCTTCCCAAGATGTAACTGTTATGGGAATGGGTCTCTCCAAAGATTCAATTAACTAAAAAGCTGCACATTCAAGTGTAATGACACTTATGAAAGCTATTATTGATTATAATGTTTTCAAATATCTCCACCCTTGGTTTCCTGTGCCATTATGCACAATTTGATCATTGCATCACACTGGATTCAGAAAAAGGATTAAATATCGTCACAACTGTCAAGCATTCATCCACAAAACAAAGGAGTGTAATCAGGAAAGAAAGTCATTTCCTGTCTCAGTGACAGCCATCAAAATTGTCATGGTCGTATAACATCTGATCTCAGTTTGGAGGAGACAGTCGGGCCTCAGTTGGATTACCAAGTTTACCAAGATACATACCATAACATAATAATCAATTATACCATAATGTAATCTAAATAGCCCTCAGAGAATACAAGAGCTGAGATCCAATGAACCATGTTCATCAGTCATCGAGAAATCTAATAAAACATCTCCTCAGGGGTTAGCTAAAAGTACAAATTCAGTTTGAGGATTCCTCTGGGGATGACCATGGCATCAGAAATCCACCACGTGATACATCATGGAGCTCTCGGCAGAGTCTGACGCAGTGGTCATTAAACTGCTTTGATAAAAACTATCGTCATCACAGTGCTGGTAAAAAACCATCAGATTCACTGACTATGTGCAAAGCAGGAGGTGACGACGTGTCCACCAGGATTCAGCACAATAATCTGTGTTTGTGTTGTTTCATGGATTACAAACAATTTTGTGCAGCTTCAATAGAAATGTCATGGTATATTGACATTGTGACATTGAACTAATTCTCAAAGATGAATCCATCAATTTTAACACAATTAAAAAGTTCAAATGTAATCGCCTTAGCAAGATTATTTTTTAAATATGCACTGTTGTTTATGATCTTTTGTACCACTTATAAAACACCAATTACACCATAATAAGAGTAAAACTATTCATTAGTAAAGCGGAGTGTGGAAGCTGTAGATCAGTGTGTAATAAAACAGTTTTGCCAACGGCTGATCAATAAAACTAGACCTCACAATAGTTTAATGTTTTTCATTTTCAAGTGTCAACTCAGTTTATACATGTAGAATCTCAAATAACCCTACACCTATGGTTCTGCACTCCCTCTTTTCTCATTTTTAATAATTGTCATTATTCTGAAAACAACATCTAAACATTTCTACCCTTCTATTATTTTTCCTCATCATTTATTCTCAAAAATGTTAAATGTTTGAAGTAAATCATGATAAGAATGACATCTCCTTGACTTTTTTTTTAATAAATTTTTTTCATTGGATAATTAAAATAAAGGTGAGAAATTACACAGAACAGATAAAAAAAAAGACCTAATATCCTCCTGCCATCTTATGAGCTACTTATAAGATACGTTATTTCAATTACTTGAGGAACCCAGTAATAACATCACAACATATTGCCCTGCTTACATTATAACAGAACTACATAATATGATAAAATAAAGCTTCTATATCATGATGATGTGTCGGAAGCAGAGCCTGATGCTTAAACAACTCAATCTGAGGATCAAAATCTTCATCAACCCATAAAGATTTGTTCCTAAACAGCAACAGGCCACTGTTGTGACAGTTGTTGATTTCCTCTCAAAATAAGTCCCCAAGATGGCGTGATGAGAAACACACTACACCGGTCCTGGAATCTGACCTAAGAAATCTTCATTTGATTGTTATGCTTCACCAAAAGTCAGGGATCATGGTCCCTGGTTGAGTAAATACATATCAATTACATGGGGATCTATGTGATCGCTGATGAGAACAAATGGTGGAAATATACCCTATTTGAAAAACTACCAAAGTGATAGCTATCGTTCAGCTAGAGTACCGATATAAGTAAAACTTTCACATTATACATGCTAATGTTACCAGGATTTCTACAGTTTTTATTTAAAGAATAAAGCCAGTCTTACATGTAAGACGATAGTGCCACAGCAGAGCCGACTATGACTACTGGACTGTAGTGGCTTCATATATAATGTCACAGCATCAGGTTTCATAGTGAATATATTAGCAAACAGTATACAAACAAAGGGAAGGACTCAGTTTCATGGCGGAAATTGAAGGTTTTGATCTTTCAGCACACACGGGGCTTTATTATTTGCAGGTGTTGAAAAGATATTTCCAAGATGAATGCTGACTACAGTGACGCATCGAAGTTGGATGATAAAAGATGGGATGGATGGAGACGGATGTTAGGGTGGGGCAGGTGGAGGAGGGGCAAAGCAGGGATGTACATGAGTAGTCAAATTAGATAAAAATTTTAAGTAAAGTGTTTTTTTTAATTGTTTTCACTGTAAATAGAGCTTACAAATCACACTTAAATGAAAGAGCACCCTCACTCCATTTCCTTTCTGCGGTGCCACACAGAGCATGTGGAACCAAACGAGCTGAGCTTGTTCTTTGTTTAGTTCATTGTTGTAAACGACGGGTCAAACACAGCGTGCACCGCCAGGCGACTGGAAAATAACTTGTCAAGACCCATGTGAAACGAGAGGGCTAAATGCCCCGAGGGCCAAATTTCAATCAATGTCTCCTTGTCCTTTCACCACAGCAAATTAGATTCTACCCATGCATGAGAGGGAAGTGTGACCCTGAACTGACTAGAGGATCATGCACAGAGCATTGACAGGTAGGAGCAGCGTCCGTGCAGCAGCGGCAGGGGAAGCAGCACAAGCAGAACAGAACAGAACAGTCCAGAGTCAGGACCCTGAGCAAAAGCAGTGCGTAACGGCCCATTTCAGTCCGAAAACACAGAGGATTCATCATTTCTGAGGCGTTTCTGTGATTAAAAACATCGGGAGTGGGAGGAGCTGCAACAGAAAAGTTTTAAAAAAAGGCTGAAAGTGCTGCATCACTGCTCCGAGTGAAGAGTTTTTAATGAAGGTCCCAAGATACCAGAGCATTTGTGATGAGCAGCATGCTTACTGTCGCTCATGAGCTTCTTTGTTTGAAGGGTAGATGAAAATGGCGAAGAGGAACTGAGATTAGATAGCATGGTTATTAAATCACACAGTGACGTAGTTCAAGCAACAATAAAAAAAAAAAAAAAAACGCTAAAGAAATTAGTAAGCAAACACAAAAACGTCCATATATCGCTATTGTGTTCATCTTTCTTTGAAGAAAGCTTTATCACAGTCCCAGGAATAGAAGTTTTCCCTCCTAAGGATGAAAATATAAGGCCATTCTGTTGAATAGGAAAGATAAACTCTGTTTTCCAATTAAATTAAGAGAGGGTGGGAAATTGACAAGATTTACAATGCGTCCATAGGCAACACAGGACAGAAGCTGACTGAATTATATAATGCAATCGGGAGCTAAATCAAATAGCAGCATGTATCAAATGAGATTTATTGGTCTGGTCACTCTCAAAAGAAAAAAAGAGGCTGATGAAAATGATCGTTCTGTAGCAAAGAGGAGGAGGATGAGGAAGATGACGAGGAGGACAAGGACGAGGAAGACGCAGTGAGCTTCCTCTGGGCAGCAGGTCATCACTGAGGTTTCAAAGGTCAGAGTGCGAAGCCAGGGTCAAAGGTACAGTAGCAAGGTCACGGAGAGCGATAAACAGATCAATGATTTTACGTGAAAACATCTGCAGCTCTTCTCAAAGGAAGTGATGGATTACAGAGATCAGCTACGTTAAAAGGATTTGGTTAATTTCAATAAAGGCTGTCAGCAGGTTCAAGACACAAAGAGCTCGTATTGACCTTAAACATTCCCAATCGCCTTGGAAACGCTGCCAAAGCCTCTTCAATCATAAACCATGTTTCACTTCCTGTAAACATGTTGAGCAAACCAAATGTAATTCAGATGTTAATCTGAGTCCAAACCACAGCAAAAAATTATTTTTCCTGATTGCTTTGAAATATTTACATCCATCGCCACAATCTCTAAGTGCATAAACACAGAGCTCCCAATTTATTCCACTTTATGCATTAAGACTCTTCATTTCTGCCAATTGTCTTCAGTTTTAAGTAGTCACATTAAGAAATAATCCAAATACCAGTTTTCAATGTTTGATGACTCCTACAGGAAACTAATCACCAACTTCTGACTTGTTGATAATCCTACCAAGCTTACAGCCAGATCACGAGTAATTTAACACAAAAACAACAAAACACATTTGCTTATCATTTGAGAAGTAACACATTTAATGACACATTAAAAAAAAAAAAAAAGTTAACAGGAGAAAATGATCATCCTCCAAAAGTAAAATCTTTGACTTGAACCTGTGCAGTCAAATCAATCTGACGTGTCGCTCTGAGGGAAGTTAATGTCCGCTCTGCAATCGGAGTGCTGTGTACACTCGTACAACAGATGATATTTTTCCAGAAGAAAACAAACAGCCTGTGTTTGCCCAGAGATACGAGCAGCTGCTGCACACCTGCCTGCGGCCCGCTCTCGTCTCCTCCCCGGACAAGTGTTGGTCTTTTGTTGCAACAAACAGGTAGGTGACGGGGCCCCTGCATTCACGTAGGGTGTAGCTTTCAGCGGCCATTTAATTACCATCATGTCCTTGACATATGAAATCCAGCAGAGCCGTCGATGCTCCCTTTTGAATACCGGGAGAAAAGCCTACTTTAGAGACACTGCATGTGGAGAGAAGCAAATGCGAGATGTGTGAATTTATATCACTTGGCCCAGTGGAAACTAAAGTATCTGTCTGAGAGAAAAATTATCAGACATCATCGCATCCAAATGTTGCACCTTAAAAACGGCATTAATCATTTTAACAACTGCTCAGAAAACTGCTCCCATGGGCGGTTACGTATAGGCCTAGAGTTTATTGGCAGCCCTCACATTTGTAGCATGAAAATTGCAGTGACCCATTCACGTGAAAATTAACACCTTTTTCCACATCTCAATTCCACTAAAAGCTTGTGGCGATTCTCCTATTTTTACACTCTGATCAAAGCACAGACATTGACCTCTGTTAAGACCTCTGTTTAGTTATAAGTCCAAAAACAAATTCAGGAATTCCTCACAAGGGACTATATTTGTCCAACCGGCACATTCAACATTGCAGGACACTGAGATTTGCACACTCCTGAGCTATGAGAGACACTTTAAATATAGACTACATGTGAGGACTGTGTTGGTACAGTTGGGCTGAGGGATTGTGCCTGGGATTATAATATTATGATATATGGCTGTATTCATTGGACTCTTGGTTCCAGTGTGCCATACCATGCATAACAGGCGGCACACAATGCAAGTATCACTTTCTGCAGCGTGCAACAGTGCCTGGCATTGTCTTCATGCCATTTCAGATGCTTTGTGGAAAAGATAAAAGCCTTAAAACCAACTTAGCAGCAATTTCAGCAGAGCAAGTCAGATTTTACACATGAGCAGTCATGTGTATTTCTTACAATCTCTCGGAAAGCACACGCTGTGGTTGGAGCCGTTCAGAAACCCATTTTCTTCTGTTTCTCCTCATGAGATTCAATTTTACAGATAATTTGGTGAATTTGGGCAAAATATAAACATAGTTTTTATCCCATCTGTGCTCAGACTGCAAATTATGTTTCTTCTGATACGAATGAAAAATGGTGTGAAGAAACAATACATTTTGAGGATTAAAAAAGAAAAACAAAGCATACATAATATTTTAGTTTTCTATAGCTTGCGTGGATTTAATTGTATTTTTCATACATTTAGAAGCATAAGCATGCACACACACAGTCTCCAACTGTCTTTACGTTTCCTGTGAATTTGATGCAGATCCTTACCTTTCAACAGCAGCAGCAGAGCAGCGATGTTTCTCCGAGAGAAACCACAACTTGGCCCCATAATCTCGAACCATAAGTGAAAGTTTGTAACCTGGAATACGGATTTAAAAAAAAAAAAAGTTCTTCCCAGAAAAAAAAAAATCGAAGGTGAAAAAATTAAAAAAATCAAAGCGTAAAAACAGATTTATACGGTGCGTAAAGCCAGCGCGCGTCCTGCGTGCGTCCTGCGTCCGGATGGATCCAGTGTTTGTCCCATAGACTCGCTGCTGCGTGCGGCTCCGGAGGCTGCAGCTGGGATGACTGGCTGCTCACGGTGGGGGGGAGGAGGCGGCTCTCTGCCCCGCTGCTTCCGCAGCAGCATCTACAGGAAATTTAAGAGCAGGTCAGGCATCTCATTAACGCGCTCCGGCCGGGGAACAAAATATTAGCAATTATCATTAGAGGCGTAATGGCTTTTTTTTAAAGGTGCATGTGCTTTTTTTTCTTTGTTTTTAATAGAAAGGAACAACACGTGCTCCTGATTGGAATAGACTGTATTTCTCTGATAGCGAAGCTCCCAGTAAAGCAGATTTCGGGGTGTTTTTAGCTCCACTGATTGAAGAGGAGTTAGGGGATAAATAATGAGACGTTTCACTACTGAGCTGCAAGCCAATACACCATGAGGATTAATAAGACTTCAGGAGTCACGAGCAGCACGTGAATCATTGTCTATACTTTGAGAGACCTAGAACAAAATGAAGCCAAGACATTTAGAATTGAAGATCCTAGTATTTTGTGCCAAACTCTGCAGGACCCCCCCACTTTTTTTTTTAGGTCTGGGTTTGCTCCTGTGGATGCAGCCTGTGTTAAGGTGTGGGGTTTTGTGAGTGACTGGATAGTGTGGAGTGATGCATTGCTGCAGCCTGGGGCCAGGACACCAGTCACTCACACAACAGCAGCCTTCAAATCAATGCCTCTGCACGGAGCAGAAGAAAATAACAGACCTTCTCAGAAGCTCCACCAACTTTCAGACAGTGGGAAACCCATATCTGTTACTCAACCTTTGATATCAGTCTTATCTTCAAGGCAATAGCAAAGCTAAAATATTGCGTTCTCATAAAAAAAGTAAAGTAACATTAAAAAAAGAACATCCTAAAGCAGGGTTTGAGGTAGAGAAGAAGATAATCATTAACATTGCAGTTTTGTGGTTGGTTCGGTTTGAGAGAGAAACTTGTTATCAATCAGGATTAAGTCACAAAAAATGGCACACAGACAGAGAAGAAACAATTACAGGAAAAACAAATCTCATTGTCTGTATAAGGATTTGTATTAAGCATGAATTATCTAGTTATCACAATATTAAACAACTTTATCACATGACACTAATGGTTTTCCACTAAAGGTTATTTTATAATTTGAAATGACTTCCTTTACATGAAATACATTAAGTTACAAATATGTGAGTTTTCATTAAATTGATAATTTACTTATTTCTTCTTATTTTGATTTGTTCTTTTAAACAAAACAACAACAAAAAATTCATGCTGGGAAAAGCCGTCCCCCTGACCCCTTACTGCTTCTTCTTGTTGAAGGCTCTGTGGTGGTCCACTGTCCTTAACTCATTGATATATTTATATAGTTCTTGAATTAAATCAGTTTTATATCCTGCTGACTCACTGAAAAGACATGACTACTTTATTATCCACTCAAATTGTTGCCTTTCATTAATTTTTCTGTTTATAGACATTCAGCACCAGCTTAGATTTTGAACTCTGCTCAATAAATCAACCTAAAAAAAACCAAGTATTTCAATTTCAAAAGTTCTTTAAAAAAACAACTAATGGAAAAAGGTTTTTTTAACTGAGATATTATGTTGTTTTCATGGCAGAAAGTGTATATGATGAATAATTTAATAAGCAGTGTGCTTACAACATTCACTTATGTATGTTGGATGAAAGTAATGCTGCTCGCTTGTATCAAGGGAGGAACATGAGGATCATTTTGTGATACAAGAAGCTAAGTAGTTGGCATGAGCACATCTGGTATAAAGTTTCCATATGACAGACTATAGGTATCCTGAGACATATGTGCTCAATGAGAATCAATAAAGACTAGGAAGTGTGGTGGTCTGGGTATGGTATAGCCAACCTCAGTGCTTTTGAAAAGAGCTTTTTTTTTCTTGACAAAAGTGAGGCATTTCCATGGTAAAGGTATGGATTCAGGAGATAAACAGCCAGAGATATAAAGATAATTCTTTGTCATATCCTGGTAGTTTTTGATCTTCTTTCACAAGTCCTTGTGATTAAAAAAACACTTTTGAACCCTCAAACTGATGTTGCATTTACTGTAAGTGACTGCGGATGAGTCAGCTGAACGCTCATATTTAAATACAAAGCTATATCATCGCATGCAAATACACAAAAGATATCTTTAGAACTCTGTGGTGAGTAGGTATTGATTTCGTTTTCATCTCACAGTGATTCAGCTCTGCATTTCCATTGTTGGCACGGTAGTTTGGAAAAGCAATTACAGGTCTGAGTCTTGTTCAAGGAGGCAGGATGCATCTAGTGGGCTTCAAACAACAACTTCTGCTTGTAAGACACTCGCCAAAAACCACTGCACTGTTTATCATTGCTTGTGGGGAAGGTTTCATCAGGTTCCACTTGAGAGGAAGAGCGTGACACTTTCATTTCATGAACTAGATGGTCATGTCATGATGTGTGTGGGAAACCCTCTTTAGTACTGTCACATATACATTGCACAGATACATGTAAATCACTCCTCTGAAGTCTTTCTCATGTGGAAATGTTATAATCTGAGCCAAACATGCAAAACATGCAAAGAGAGGTTTATGGCGCTTGGAGGGGACTCGTCTGATGAATTGGATATGTGTAATTTCCTTGATTCTCTAATACAATGAGTGCAAGAGGTGTCGGTCCCATTAATGACGCTCCTTTGTGAGCTGTGCATCTTGACCCCTATTAAAGTACTGTCACTTGGACAGCAGATGGTACCCACACACGCGCACAAAAAGGAGGAGTGGCCATGGCAACCGACCCATAATGGCCGGCCTGGTGTGTAGTGGAATCACTCGGCCTAATTTGTTAAGTACCACCTCAGTGTATTTGATTTAATCATTCTATTCTGTGCACAAAACAAGGAGCATCAAATAAGCCCTC
>OMNM01000802.1:7190-22186 GCA_900302745.1 Parablennius parvicornis
GTTCTCCGAATTGACATGGAAAAAATGTAGCTGCATGATAACCCCCACCCTCCATCTCTCATGTGCTTCTCTCCCTCATTGGAGAGTATTTGTATTTCATACCAGAGATATGGGGAGCAGGACAGGAATGTAGTGAGTTTTAGCTTCTGAGTGAAAGGCGTTGTAATAATTTTGACACTAATCACAGAGTTCACATATTGGTTTGATTTCTGGAGATCAGGCTCTAATGACCAAACACTCACAGGGTTAATCAATGTGTGAGAAGACCGGGTAAGTCTGGGGCCTCAGGAACAAACCAGCCTCCATGTGTGAGTCCATATACATGTTTCTGAAGTTGCTGGTGTGGAAATCAACTAACTTGTTGACCACAGATTACTAGTAATGGATGAGTATGAGAATCGGGATACAGGAGGAGCTGGTAGTGTGGTTCAGGCCTATTTTGTGATGGAGACACAGCTGGATGTATATAATGCTAATGGGCTGGGAGTGAAGAAACTCCAGCTGGCTCCAAAGTAGAAGTGGGATCACTACAATGCCTCCCACATAGTAAAGGTCACGGGTTCATTCTGAGTTTCTCTGTAAAGGAGCATAAAACAAAATCCCTGCAGTGCAAGAAAAAAGCAACCTCGGTATTCATAAACAAAAATTAAGACAGCACATAATATTCATAGCTCTTCAAAATACTGCATTGAATTAATTTATTCTAACTTGATCCTTTTTGCTTTACCCCATAATGTCATATCGAGCAGAGATTAATATTTACATTGGAAAAAAGAAACATAAAGATATATTTCTTCCATGGATGCTCGCAGTTTTGAGAGACATGTATCTTCTAAAGTGTCTTTTTGTACTCAACCTTTCCTTTTCCAGTGAAACCAGACCCTGCCCTGAAAACCAAGACCTGGGCTGTAGTGGTTGAGGCTTGGACACTGTGGCTGCCAGATTGTGGGCTTATAACACCAGAGGGAAAGCAAACAGTTCAGAGAATGTCATATGGTGAGTCTGATGAAAAATATACAGCGTGGCAGCACAGGTCAGCCTGACAGGCAGCGCAGACAGCACAGAAACACAGAAAAATCATTTTACATTTTTCGCAATTTTTTTAAATGCTGTGTTTTACTGATTTTCAATTACAGTACTAGAAAAGCTAGTAACTTTTTCTACAGCTGCCTCTTTGAGGTATCCCTCCATAGACTTGAAGAGAACTCGAAATGTACAGTCATGCAGTTAGAAATATTTTAAGTATTGCAGTTATGAGAGAGAGCCCGGGTTGTGTATGCTGAAATGAAATAGGCAGCGGGCCTGCTGTGTGGCCTGGCTTCACACTGAGAGTTTAAACAGATAATATGTCTTTTTCTTTTGACTGATAAGCACACACATACACACAACCTCCTTGTGGCATGCTGACCATGTTTATTTCAGCCCAGACAGGGTAATAAAGTACGATTGTTGTCAATACTGCGCGCAGAAATATGCTATTCTTTGCATTTACACACGTACGTACACGCGCGCGCGCGCGCGCACACACACACACACACACACACACACACACACACACACACACTCACACACACACACGCACACACGCACACATGCACACACAAACTGGGCAGTGGCTGGACTGAGGGCCCCCTCCACTGGAGAGCCCTGGAGAGGGTTGGCTGTTAGGCTGATGTGTGACAACGTGTGTCTACTCATTACAGTGCTGACTGTATCTTAAGTGACAGTGTGAATGGATGCAGAAATAAATAAATGGATGGTCAAGTGCCACAGGACTGATTTAAAAAGCTTTAGTAACAAAAACAACTCAACAAAAAACACTGCTGTACTGAAATTTGTCACCTTTATGTGTGCGTGTATGCCTGCGTGTGCATGTGCGTGATTGTTGGTCTGTTTGAACGGTGTATACATAATGAAACCTCAGTATGTAAACCAGAAAAGTGAATCATCAAGGATAAGTGTGTTTTTGTTATAAATACTTTTTTTTGCCATTCTATTAAAAAAAATAAGCTAAACCGTGAGTGGAGAACAATATGTATAAGAGGAAATAATAACAAAATAATATTGATAAAGTTTAAAGACATATTAAGATTGTGTTAAGTGATGGTGGATTTGTTTTTTTGGGGTGGGGAGGTGGATATGGGCATGTGGTAAGTGTACTATCATCCTTAAACAATGAATCTTTGCCTCGGGCTGTTTGGATCCATAGGCAATTAAGAACACTTCTCATGCTAGTAAGAGGTTTTTTTCTGTAATTGACATCCATCCATCTATCATTATCTGTTCAGGGTCGTGGAGAACTGGAGCCAATTCGAGCTAACCGTGGACAGCTTAAAGATTAGAGAAGGCCCTTGGGCTTTGCACCGTGGTAGCTCGCAGCTCCGATTAAGTGTACTTAAGGTTACATCTGAATATAGGATGGGTTAAAATGCAGGGGACAATAAGGGGATTAATAAGAAGAAATGCACAAGCAGGTGGAGAACATGGAAACTTCACACAGAAAGGCTTGGTCCAGATTTGAACCAAAAAATGCTCTCGACTTATTCATTTTCATCACAATTTCTTGAAAAAGTTAAAAGTATATGCATCATACTGGGGGAAAGGCAAGCTGCATAGATCTTGCTGCTGTGCCCCCCATGAAGATCTCTGGTAACCCCCGCTGGATTCTGCTCTCTAAGGTGTAATATGAAATATTCACTTTGCTTCAATCATATTTTGGCATTATTTGCCAAAAACTCTATTGATGCATAAAATATGATGTCAGGCTGACCTCGACAATGATAAGCTTTGAGCTGCATATCTACTGCTGACAAAATCAAATACTCACCTTAGGTATAAGTAACTTTTATACAGTTCAGGCTGGTGGGACAAAATCCTCCTTATTTCACTTTTGGCCGACTTACAGAAAACGCAATAACAGATGCTTCTGCATGGGTATAATGTGTATATTACATCACCATGTGTCCGTGTAGCTCTTTGCTAATGTGTGTCTATCCCCACTCATGATGGAGACAGGTCTTGTGCATGCATGCACACGTGGTCGTGTGCAGTTGTTTTGAAGTGGTGTTTATCTTAAGCTGTGATTAACACCATCCAGGTGCTCCTGCTGGCAGTGCTCTTCGGCCGCTGTTTCAGACACATACACATTTTCCTTCTGCCTGGGTCCAGTCATCCATATTTACGGAGCTGGATGAGCCAACATGCTGAACTGCTGACCACCATTTATTCTGGGACTGTCTCGTAAATGGTGCTCCTCCATGGAAAGAAAGAGCGCATGCGTGACAGCAACGGACTGGCAGGGGAGGAAGAATTCCACGGTGACAATGAGTGCAAATTACTATTTGAAGATGGAGGGTGGAAGAAAAGGAGGTAGGTAGTGGAAAGGAAAAGGGAGGAAGAGGGTGGACAGAAGAAAACAAAGGTGCATGCAGAGGTGTGATGGGCTGCATCAGCAGGAATGAGTTGAAGAGTGATACCGCTGCCAACATTCAGATGACTTTCAGACAGCGTTGACCATTTCATTAACCCTATCTCCACTGGTCTAGACAGGAAAGCCCATCATAGGCCTCACACAACCGCCGTCCTGTGAGAGGAGCTGGTCCAAAGGCTGGATCTCTGTCTGCCAGATCCCCAAAGGAGCAGGAGCCTGTTTACTTAGTGACGGTGGTGTACAGTGATGTGTACATCCACAGAGTGTACGGTAAAATGGTCACTGTGGCTTTCAGAATAGACATGGCATCTCTCTGAATCCACATTGCACCCTGAATGATTTTACAACCAAGAAAACATCAGGAAGTGAGCAGAAACAGGACACGAAGAGGTCAGCGGAAGGTCAGGACATGAAATACAGGAGAAACGTGCAACCAAAGAATGAAACTCAATATTTTATAACATTTTTGACTCAAAAGGTGCTAAAATAAAGCAGAACAGGTCAGTAACTTTTTGGGGGGGAGAAAAGTACAACTGAGAAGTTTGCAGTGCAATCCCAGTGGTAAACCTGGTTTATTCTGTGGTATGTGAAAAACATTGCGTAATTGTGGCGCAATCACACACATTTAGCAAGGACTCCCACATTGTGGCAGCATAGTTATTTGAACTGTCATATTATATGAAATTCCAATATAAAACTCAATCTGTCACCTTTAGATAATTTATGCTTTTGATTGTGTCACACATACAAAAGGCTAATCTAAAATAAAACTCTGAGAGGCAAGCCATCATTCTTGGCAGATCCTTTAAGTTCTATATAATACATACAGTCATTTCATAGATCTTATATATCTCGTTCATCAAATAGATTTGATGATTTCTGTGATATTAGCACACAGTGAATATGTGTGTGTTGATGATTATCAGGTACATTTGAATTGTTTGACAAACTTCATCCATCAATCTTTTATACCAATTTATCTAACCGGGAAAACAAGGTGCTGGAGCTGTTTTCAGTTGAAGGCAAACACAGCGACTCGGACAGTCTCACATGTTCATTTTAAAAACGACGAACAGAAAAACAAATTTTTAGGTGAAAGCACTAAACAAAACACTACTGTGCAACCTTTCGACAAACTCCTAAATATTTGTTTAATATAATAACTGCTGTTGCCTCGCTAAAAGACTAGCAGCAATTCTGAATAGGATAAAAGGTAGAAGAATATATTAAGGTGCTGGTAGTATAGGGAATCTAAAAAAGGGGAGTTTATATTGGCATGACATGTATTACTTATTAATTGTAATTTTAGGACCACGCAAACCTGTGTGGGGATCTAAATAATTCATAAGGTGAACTGTGTTCACTACACTATTAGTTTTTTACATGGAAATATTGATCACCATCTCTGAGAGCCAGTAGAACCGTGTACCCGCAGCTTGGCTCCTCTAAAAGTACTCGCCTGACCAAGCCAAACAAGCAGTAGAAACTTCCTCCTTGTAAAAATAAATATGATGTCAAACAGATGTAGGTTATTGGTCGTGTGTGTTTTAGTTACTCAGGAGGAGAATCGGGTCTGAATTTAGATGGCGATAATTTCAAGGGGGAATTGGACTCCTCAAAGCTGTAATCAGCAGATAAGATGTGAGTTTATGCTGTCACATCCTCTTCAACTTATGATTCAACTGAGAATTTTGTAATATTTCTTTGTTGTTTCATTTTACCTAGCTTTGAGGAAATCATAAAAGCCTTTTTCATTCAGACATTTTCAGATTCCCATCTCTTAAGCAGCCAACTGCTCAACCAGTTTACAACACTCCCCTAACCCCACTGCTCTGACAGTGAGAGAGGAGCGTGCTCTTCTGATTAAACTACCACAGTCATGTGTTTACTTCAAGTTAAGTGGAGGTCACAAGCATTTTTTTTTTCTTCATCCACCCCCAACTCCCCAATAAATCTCTTTCCGGCCAGAGGAGAAGAGGCTTAGAGCAGAGACAGAGAGACCCCACTCTCGGTGGTCTTCTGTAGCCGGCGCTTGGGAGAGCAGGAGCTACAAAAATAAACTCTCCCCTCTGGCACTGAGGGTGGGCGATGCCACTCTGCGACATGGGACGGCGAGCTCTGGTGAGTGTTACTGAACTGTCACTACCCCCATCCCCTACGGTTGCCCCCATCACTCCCCATCAGTGTCCCCCTGGAATGGGCTGGACAAGCAGGACAAGGGGGTGGGGTCAGAGCCAAGCATTCCCTGCATTCCCAGCCAGCAGTGAGGCGGCAGGTACAAGCAAAAACACAAGTTCACACACAAGTACACACACAAGCACTCACTCACACACGGGCCTGATGCGCATGCTCCCACTGCTGCAATAGTGCAGGCCACCGGGGTGCATGTCACTGTTGTCAGATTGAACAAGACACAGAGCTAATCCAAACCAGCTCCAGGCTCCACTTCAGCTGCACACACTCGGGGTTTTACATACACACACACACGCACACACACGCACACACACGCACACACACGCACACACACGCACACACACACACACACACACACACACACACACATTCTCTCTCTCTCTCTCTCTGAATGTACAACACACATGCACTAACGTGTGCTCACATCAACCGGCAAAAGATACTTATCCTTCACAAATATGCAAACAATATCATGTGATATATCTGTGTGTGTTTGTGTGAGTGTAAGTGATAGAAAAAGTGAGAGAGGGAGCAGGACCAGCTGCTTAATGTTTAACCGGAGCAGCTCTTACTGGACTTGGCGTGGCCTGACAAAATCCATTTTGCGATGGAGCTGTGATTACAATGATAGGCCTGGAATTATGATGTTGGCTCTTGCAGGACCCGGTTTATTCACAGCTGTAGAGTGCACCATTCACCATTCATTGTGCACACATCCTCCTCTCTTGTTTTTTCCCCCTTCTTCACCTTGTGCATTAGATGATTTCTTGTATTAGATTTGTGTTGTTAGAGCACATGAGGTCTGTCAGATGAGTGCTACCCAGATGTGTGAAGTTACTGCCAGGAGAAGAAAGGGCACACAGCTCTGATGTTTTTTTATGATACAGTATGATATCTATCTCAGTAATTGTTTCTCTATGGTTTTGTGACAGACTTGAAAGTTTATATGTGGTTATTCTGTGGATACCAATCATAACCATCTGGAGTCATTTGCTAATATTCTCAACAATGTTTTGGGTAACCTCATCTTATTAGCAGTGATCAGTGAGAATACGTTGACCTAGTCTACCCACCTCAAACAAAACAAAAACCAAATGTGCACTCAGCACAAAGCTCCTCTCGCTAAATTGGTCTCATTTGAGATACTCTCAGAAAACAAACCCCATGGAGCAGAGATGCTGAGATACATTTTTCCATTCCTCCTTTTTCATCCAATTTCAATCTAATCTCCTCCCTCTTCTCTCACAGTTGATTCAGATGGTGAACCCATGATGGAAACAGACTTACTCACTCTCTCTGCCTGTTTTTTTTTTGTTGTTGTTGTCGTTTCTTTTTATACATGCACAAGTGAACACATGTGCACACATATGTATATTGAAAGTCATATCAGTTTGGAGATGTTGAAGCCCAAAAATAAAGCTGCAATCTATGCAACTCTAATTCACTTCAATCATGGTGCTACTTTAAACAACACTTGGGTGTGTCACTCCCATTGTGACTGTACCTCTTCTATGATTTCCGGGTAGGCTATATGTTGCTTTTCTCAGGGTGCATGTGTAAGAAGTAGTTAGATGGCCTCTTACTTATAATGACTGAAGGGACAGTGATGAGAATGTAATCTAAATGTATGCAGGCACAAACACACACACACACACACACACACACACACACACACACACATTCCTCGGTCCAGGATGTGGGTGTTCCACAGCACAACCCTCTGTCCTCTTGCTTCGGCCTTCCCCTGCATGCTAAATGTTATCCTTTGGGCTCCTAATTGGCTGTAATTTGCTCGTTGAAAGAATCCCCAGCTTGTCTGGACCAGCGACCATAGAAATCTGAGATGCCCTGAGGGGGAGGCAGGGGAGGAAGAGTGAAAAAGGGAGGAAGGGAGGGAGAGAGCAGAACACGCCAGCGGAAGTTGACAGATTAAGAGAGCAGGACGAAAAGGTGAGGAGGAAGAGATGATACAAAGACAGAAATTAAAATGCGATGCTGGACCAACAAGAGCTGGTGGAAATGTGCCAGTTATGCCAAAAAAGTGCTTTGCATCAGGTAATAATGAAAAAAAGGTGGATATCCATATAGTTAGTACCATTTAAACCAGACTTTTTTGATACTTTTGTGGATAAATGATCCCAGAGGCCAAATTGCCACTTAGCAGTGAGAGTCTGAAGAATGTGTTTAGTCTATTGCAATGTTTCTGGCAAAGGTATGCAAAAGACTTTCAGGTGATTCAGTTTCCAAATTCTTTTAAAAAAAATTTACAATTTTGCTTAAATATTAACAATGAAAGTAGCACCACATTTTCTTCAATCTTGTGAGGAAGAGGCTTCTCTCTGTTTAAAAAAGTCACTACTTTGAACAATTATGAAAAAACAACAAAAACAAACATCATCATACACGCTTAATCATGTCATTACAGAATTGTATCAATTTCTCAGTCACTTTCTATCACTGTTCTGCTACATTTTCCCTCAGTCCCTTC
This sequence comes from Parablennius parvicornis, assembly GCA_900302745.1. Taxonomy (NCBI): domain Eukaryota; kingdom Metazoa; phylum Chordata; class Actinopteri; order Blenniiformes; family Blenniidae; genus Parablennius; species Parablennius parvicornis. The sequence goes on from OMNM01000802.1 coordinate 15,302, forward strand.
AGTTAAAATGCATCCAGAAATGTAAAAGGACCGTCAACATATACATTTTTATATTTACTTTTGTGATCTACATCAAACGTTGGCTTTATGAAAGTAATTGTCAGATATTAAAATACACATTTTATCAAAGCTTTTTGCTGTTTAACCTTTCAACGTGACTTTTGTTTTTGTCAGTGTTTAATAATTTGCCTTCACATATTGAACTTTATTGAAATCCCCATCAATGATGAAAGCAGAGTTGTATCTCCTAATTAAATTAATCTATCTCTCTCTTTTGGATTTATCTGTGGTGAGCTTACAGAGGGCTGACATTTAAGAGGTAGGTATCGTACAGGAGACATAGCAGAGATGTGACACGTTTTTTAGATTGAATTATGGGAACATTGTTTAACTTAAGTGTCACAGTTGCCACTTCCAACAACAACATGAGTCCCTTTGAATGATTGTCAAGTTTGCAAAAAAGTTTAAGGTAAAATATCATGTCTATCTATGTGATATGTAATTTTATCAAATCCTCAGGGAGCCAGCACAGACAGGACAAAGTGTTGTATGAATCTCTACAGCTGCGGGAAGCAGACTCCTGTTCGACACAAGTTGAGAAATCTGGTTTGCCTTGTTAGTCTCTTTATTTGAATCACTTCTCATCCTTTCTAAATCATCCATTATTCTATAATTCTTCTTCCAGACATTGGCAACAAGCAGCTTAGTGCCACATGTGGCCTCTGTTGCTCCACTTTGCCTGTGAGCCTGTTTCAAAAAATGCATCAATCACTGGTATCAAGGGTGCCCCAAATCGGTGCAGTGGTCAGCTCTCAGGTCTCACACAGAGAATATCCAGGTTTATGGGCAAGCGTGGGAACCTTTCCCCGTGGAGTTTGCATGTTCTCTCTTTGTGTGCTTGGGATTTCTCTGGTTATGGGTTCCTCCCACAGTCTAAAATAAACCACTGCTTGCCTGTCCACTATATACTCTACCTTGGACCGCATTCAGCATCCAGATTTCAACAATTTTATCAAAAATTCAAGATTTCCTGTTTATAATTGGAATATACTCATTCAGGGTCATTACCTATTTATATACTCTTAGAAGAAGAACAAGTAGAAAAACATGCAATCATAAAAAATGTGTTCATTAACAAATAAGATAGATGATGGTTTTAATCAAATTGCAATCACATTCTGTTGTAAGTTACAAAGTATCGTCTTCGGGTATAGAATATGAAACGCTTGCATGCTGATTAAAATATACAATTTCCTGCTTTATATATAATAGATACAGTAGAATATAGAATACAGAATATGAAATAGAATTTGCCACCTTTTTCATTGAATTAGATATCATATATATTTCATAAATCCTTGTGGTAGATTAGATAGATGACAATTTGGCACGGTGCTGGTGATACACATTCCGTATTTGCAACTCTCACAATAATGAATGTTGATTCTTGATTCACAGTCACAAATCCCCGTTAAGCTATCTATTTGATGGTGCTGAGAAACATTAACTGCAGAGATGCTGATATTCCAGGTACATGTCGATCTTTTTAACACTTTTTGTGATGCACATCTACATTTAAACATCCTTCCCTCGCACGCACTCTGCGGCAAACTTTTCTGATCAGACTGTGGTCTTATAGACAGGATATAGGGTCCTGATTGTTAGCCTTAATTTCCTGTGGTGAGGGAGAACAAGAGCCTGCATGCCTGCTTGCTAGCTTCACCCTCCTGCCTCTGTGAGCCAGTTTAACAGCATGTTTCCCAAAGGGTCATCCACAGGAGGGTATTCGTCACATAGTCCCTGGAGTCCACCCACCTAGATCTAGCTACTTGGCTTCCAGCACCCCAGTCTTCACGGTGCTGTGTGCTGCTGTGGACGAGGTAAACTTGTGGTCCGTGGCTCTGTTTAAGCATACAGTTGATTGCTATGAGATTACACTGCTCCTTTTCAGCTGGGGTCAACATCCTCATGTTTGACAGTTGGAATCACAAGCAAATTGTGTCATTTCCTAGTTCTTGCCGTACCTCTCAGTGTGTGAGTGTGTGTGTGTGTGTGTGTGTGTGTGTGTGTGTGTGTGTGTGTGTGTGTGTGTGTGAGTGTGAGTGTATGTGTGTCCAGCAACACTATTATATGACCTGCATCGGTAAAGTTTGCTCCAAGAATCAACCACATTACCTTGCAAGACATTATTGCCCTTCTTTTCTGGACTGTCATGACTCATCATAATTATATTTTTTTAGGATGTTCATTTAGCGTCATGTTCAATAGTTTTTCAGTTTCTCTCTATGCATCTTTTTACAGATGTCAGTGCAGTAGTTTCATGATGCTTCTGTGACCAATGCCAAAGGCTTTCAGCTTATTGTAGAATGAAGCTGGTTTACAGTTTACTTCTGTTTGCCTGTACACTCCTAAGCGAGACCACCCAGGAGAGCAGTCAAGTGGTACTGTTCTCTCTCTCTATTGCTTTCCCAATCTCACGGTATATTTGTGTATTTTATTCCCTCTGTTTTGTTGAAACTCTTTTTTTTTGTGATTAGGTAACGTTTCTCTCTCTTCCCCAAAATAAAATGTGGTTTTTTTTGTTTGTTTGTTTGTTTTTAGCTTGTACAATTTTATTACCCTCCATATGATAACATGCAACAGGTTGCAATGGCGAACAAAGACTTAAAAACATACTAGAAAATACCAAATTTCTTGTATACAGTTTATTATTTTAGCTGCAGGGACAAGATTTCTAGCAAAATGCTTTAAATGTTTCTTTTTCTTTTTTCCTACAGGGTAATTAGTAGAAATATAACTTGATTTATAGAATAGTAGTTCTTATGCTTTAGTATTTGGTCATTCAATAATGGTGAACATGTAACAAAGTATTTTGTGTCATTGAATTGAGTCATGGCTCACTTTCATCTTCATGCTGCACTTGGGTTTGTTTGCGTCCTTATTGTTATTGTGAGTTTGTACTTTTTCAAGGTTTTTCTCACCAGTTTGTTGACTAATGTCCACAGATTCAGATTTAATGCATTTAAAGGATAATACTTATGATGGTCCTAATTGTTAGTTTTTTTTCTCTATTATTTGATACTGATTTTGAATAAATGAAAACACTGAAGTCACTTGTTTTTTAAAGAAAGTCAGACAAGTATTAAATAAGTGGAAAATTAATTGATGACTTATATGAAAATTTGTCTGTACTCTTCATTGTGATTTAAAGTGTTCAGATTTTCTTAATTTCTTAATAACAGAGACTGTGAGAGAGAGATGATGTCCTGTTTGTTCAGTCCTCACCCATTTTAATTAATTCATTACTGTATGTAAACTATAGTTTACATTCAGGGTTCATGGCGTCTGTCACTGCAGATACCACTTGCATCCATATGATGATCTGCTCCCTTTAGAACGAATCATAACACCTCATCTACCAAATGCCAAAGTGATGCTGTCCATACATGGTAGTAAATAAAATGACTCAGCACTTGATTGTATAGAAATTAATTTCGTTTTGCAGCAAAAGTTCATTCTCTCTAAGTGTGTGACATGTAGACTGATTGGCCGGCTTTGCTGAGGATAACTTTAAGGAAAAAGTAAATATTGGGAAAAGCTGATGATTTCTCCTGATATGATGCTCCAGTGACTGGTTTCTCTCAGCAGATGTATGTATACCCATTTAATGAGTTGATGAGACTTGAATGACACCAGTTTCTTTTGAGGTGGGTATAATTTTATCTTCAGATTTAAAAAATAAATGAAATCTGTGGGGAAACTAGAGTTGAAGAAAATAAATCATCTGTAAACAAAAACATGGTTGATACTAACATCACCGACATTCAGACACATGGTCGAAGTCTTAAATTAGTTTCACAGAAATGTGTGAGAGCTGCAGATCAGGGCTGATGAGTGTACAGTGCCAGTGGAAACAAAGAGATGTTGTATTTGGACCGTTGTTTACGTCTAACAGCGATAGAGCCCAATAGGGGAGTGGAAGTGCAGGCGGCCTAATTGGAGGGTGACAAAAACAGCACACAATGAGAGTACCGGCTCAATGTGATATTGTCTTGTCCTGACCAGTGCTATTTCACTAACCATCAAATACAATACATGTTCACCCAGCCTTCCTGTTCTGCTGCAACCAGTTCAGTACTGTGGGAGATGCTGGAGGATTTCACTCCTCTTTAAAAGTGCGGTCATAGAATAATTCAGTAATGATGAACTGTGAGAGGAGGACCTGCTAAAGCCATCATTTGCTGAAGTATTGAGGTTTTGTGAGGTCTAATGCAGAATGTCTTTCGGCATGGAAAAAAAAATATAGAGAGTTAAGGAATACACTTTTTCAGTCATATGGGACATTTTGTATTTTGACTTTATATAGAAATTTTAAAACTGTTTAACACAGGTTTTTTTTCATAATTGAATTTATTGACAACCATGACCTGAAATAAACATTTTGACCTGCTTTTGTAGAATATAAGCATATTTTTACGAGCAAAAGCTACTTTATAAATAGATTTATAATCAGAACAAATTGCAGTGGTTTGTATATGATTTTGAGTTTGTCTGTTAAATATTCTTGGAATATAAATATATATTTTTAGCTGAATTCAATCAAGCGCCTCCTATTGACAATGCAGTTAAATGCAATATTTTGGATAGTTTCTGTGAAAAGTGCTTTGCACTTTCACCTTGCACTTTAACTTGCAAGCAAGAACAATTTAAGCAAAGTTCTCGTGTTAGTGCTTCAGTATAAATTTTCTGTACGAGACTGAAAACAATCTCAGTGATTTAAAAGATGTTTGGTGTCTCTTGTCTCAAAATTTGTCTCAAAGACTTAAAGAACATCCAAGATTCTATTATGTTTGCATGTTTTAGAGTCCATCTTCTGTAACCACAGCAGTAGCACATTTAGTCTTTATAGACAAAACACCCTACACTACAACTCGACTGTAGAAAAAGAGTAGATGAGACAAGGGAAGAGAGATGAGAAGGTTTTCAGAGAACGTTCTGCCTATTAGTGCGTCACAGCCAATCTAATCAGCCTGCCAGCACTAAGGAGGGATACGGAGGAGCTCTCTAATTGCTCATTTGTTCTGTATCTCCTACCACTCAGCAGCGCTAACTGGCCCCGCTCTCAGCCCCCAAGCTTTGCCGTGCTCTTTATAACTGCATGCACACACGCACATGCCCACACAGTAGATGTTTACTTGTAATCATGGCATGTAGTTATAATAATTCAAATCCCTGTGTACATAACTTGGAGAATTCTAATTATTTCAGACCAGGATCCTAGAGGCTCAGTTCCATTTTTTCTGGAAGGGTTTTCGAGGTACAAATATAGATACTGTCATACAAAAACACTCATACAGCGTACATAAAACAGGTCTGAAATCCAGTCAAACTTCGTTAAAAAGGTTTTCTATCAAACCACAGGACCACTGTGATTTAGTAGTTGCAGTGCTGCAGAGCTGATTGAACTTAATTCACTCAAACTTGGCAAGACAGCTAAACAGCAAATTCAGTATTGAGAAATATAACTTGGATGGTTCATGACATCCGCTCTTGTCTGTTACAAGCAGAAAAGAAAGCCTTGTAGTGAAAAACAAAACTATAATAGAACAATTGATGATTGATCGATATAGAACTATTTATTTATGCCTCAAAAAGATATACAAAACACCCCTTAACTGTTAACCCTTTAAGGGACACTCATCAAAATACTTGAAAATTTCACACAACACAGAAGGGAAATGAAATCCAGAAGATACTAAATAATGTTTCTTGCACAATAAAGAGTAAAAGATCATTTCATATCTCATCCAAAGCTTTGATTATGAATTGAACTTTGTTCAGTATTGTGAGCTGATTATTCCGAGTTAGATAGTTAGATAACATTGTGCTTGATTGAAGTCACTCAGTCTGGATGCTTCCTTCATTTGTGCACACACAAGCAGCTGAGGCCTCTGTGACTGGGTCACAGGGTTAACACAAGGCAATTACCAAAATGGTTAAATAGGAGACAGGAAACAATATTTACCCCATGAGTGCCAGAAGAGCCAGTTATCTATGCTTCTCTCTTTTTTTAGTTTGGCCTTAAATTGCTCTGAGTGAAACTGAAAGTGAGTCTGAACAACATTGGATGATTGTAAAGCACAGACGGGTTAATACAGTAAACAGTTTAGGAAGGATTTTAGTTAAGCAGGAAAACTACCTGAATTTTTATCTGTTCACAAAACTTCTAATTTGACAAAAAACTATTTCTCAAACGTTACGAAGTTATTTCATCTGCTATCGGTGTGCATCAGTTGAATCACAGATAATGTTGGTCACAAACAAAATGGAGTCATTTTCTGGAAGTTCTTCAAAGTCAGCTGTCAATGTCTTTACAAAGTGAGCTGCTATCAAAGACTCAAGTCACAAAATCTGTTTTTGTATGCCAGGAGACAGTGTTCATACATTTCCTTGATGTTATGACAGGGCTGATAACTATAAATGTCCATGTATCAGACATGTTTATATTGAAGATGTTTGGTATGGCCCTGGCGTGTGGCTGCGGGACACTGCGGGGGGTCGTTCTGTTTCCTGTTTATCACGTCTTCCACATGAATGTCAAACAGTTTACCTTAGAAGGTGCTCTCTCTTTCTGTCTTCCTTCTGTCACTGTCATGTATGTAAACGCGCACACATATAAAAGAAATAGACATGCACACACATACATGCAAGGGTCTTCCTATACTCCCCCTCTTGGAAATAAAAATGCAAAATCACAAGCACACAAAACTGTGTGTGTTTGTGTGTGTGTATATATACACACACACACACACACACACACACACACACACATATATATATATATATATATATATATATATATATATATATATATATATATATATA